>WBMV01008576.1:782314-950760 GCA_013396655.1 Campylorhamphus procurvoides
GGGGGGGGTCTGTGTACATCTCCTGAAGTTCAACAAAGCCAAATCCAAGGTCATGCACCTTGACTGAGACAATCCCAAGCACAAGTATAGGCTGATCAGCAAATGGGTTGCGAACAGTACTGAAGAGAAGGACCTGGGGCACTGGGTGATAACATGTTCATCAAGATGCACTTGCAGTCCAGAAAGCCAACAGTGTCCTGGGCTGCATCAAAAGAAATATGACCAGCAGGTTTTGGGCAGTGACTTCACCCCTCTAGTCAGCTCAGATGAGACCCCCACCTGGAGTACTGTGTCCAGCTCTGGAATCCCCAACATAAAGGCATGGACCTGCTGGAGCAAGCCCAGAGGAGATGATGCAGAAGACTGTAGACTCTTCTATGAAGACAGGCTTAGTGAGTTGGAGCTGTCTAGCTTAGAGAAGGAAAGGCTCCAGAGCGACCTTCAATGACTTTCCAACACCTAAAGGAGGCCCTACAAGAAAGCTGGGGAGGGACTTATTACAAAAGTATTGAGCAACTGTACAAGAGATGATAGTTTTAAACTGAAAACTCCAGTGGAAAGTGCCCCTGCCCACAGCAGAGGGGTTCATCCTCTGTTTAAGGTCCCCTCCAACCTAAACCATTCTTTGGTGGTTCTTTTACAGATCCATAACAACAACATGGGCCATCATAGATGGTCAGTCACCCTGCCTATGGCTTTCATATGTTTCAACACAGATAAGCAAACTATCAGAAGCTAAAGCGGTCATCCAGTTCCTGCTCACCACATGACTACAGGCAGTGTTCAGGTTCTTCAATCTTAACCAGTGCTGCTTGCTTTTCCATCTCTGTATTAGTGCCAATAAACTTTTGTACCAGTCAAGCTGTGGGTAACCACATGGCCCTTCAGGCTCTGTTGTGGTCCCCGAGCCCTCCAAGGTACTGAAAGAGCCATTTGCAGTTCACCAGATGTGTTTTCAGAGTGCGTGAATACTGGAGTTAGTACAAAACTAACAAGCTGCAAAAAAAGCTGCACTACCTTAACTGAGAATGCACTGGAGGAGAATGAGATCTGGTATGTATTAATTTCTAGATTATCGCTGGCTGTGAAGTCACTAATTATATGTTATACAACTTTATGACTAGTACATGAGAAAAACCAGGAAGAATCAATTTCAGACAGAAGTGGTTTATGAAGTTGTGATGCTTTAAATTTATATTTATGAAGTTGCTATATTCACACTACATAAAGATGAAACCATGAAAGATTTAATGAAGACTGTCTTACACTACTAACATTCAACTAAATAACTGTGGAGCAGGCTAAAACTGCATGGACAAATATCTAGGTAGCCTGTAAGTTCCTAAAATGTAGTATACATTAACTAGAGTACTTTTTCATTATTCTGTAGTGCTTTAAAGGGCAAATTTACTGCAACTCTAGTGATAACAGAACAGAGCAATCGAATCCCCACAAGAGATGTTTACCCTTAAGCTTTACATTACAAGTAGCAATCATTTATTCAAGAATTTTGCAAGTATAATTTCTTGTAGTTTTGATTATTTTCAACTTTTTCTGGCCAGAAATTTCATCTAACAATCACCAGGGTTTTTTATTGTTACTTATATTTTTTTTAGGCATGATTACATGCCTAAATGAGAAGCATTAATGCATAATTAACTATGAAGATTTTGATTTTAATTAGTTCTTGTATAAAGTCTCTAAATCAGGATTGAATAAGCTTGCAATGTAATTCTATTGGTCATAAAGTATGCACTTTCTCAAAAAAAATACAGAACGTGTACTGTGAGCATAGGACCCCTCTTAGAACAGAATGATAGAAATCAAATCTCATACAGCCAAATACTAAAAACATTTAACATGTTCAAAGATAAAGATGTTAATTAAAATATCCTCTTTGAAGCAACATCAGCAAGTATTTTATTATTTTAATTGTTTTCTAAGGCAATTAATGTGCCTGATGTTACCTGTTTATTAAGAAATGTACGTAAGAAATAAATGCTTGCATCACAGTCAAAGATGACTTCACTTGTCAACACAATCTAAATCATAAATAAAACTAGAATTGCTTCATACTTCTTGTCAATTCTATTCTATGTGGGGTCACAGTGCTACACAGAGTATGTTTCTATTCCCAAAGCTACAAAATTATTAAAGTCTTAGTAGTAGGACTGATAACCCCAATGCATTAAAAATGACTTAAACTGCATTTAGACACTTCTTTCTTCAGATCTGAAGCACAGTTTAGGGACAACTGGAATAACACAATTGTGTTATTTTTGAGTTTTGTTTTTATTTTACTACTGGAGTTCTGGAATCATATAATGTTATCAGAATCTCAACTTTCACTATAACAAAAAAAATTCTGCTTCCTGTAACTGCAAGGATAGCATTAAGTATGATATGAAAGTAATCAATAACATAAGGATCAGAAATGCTAGAACTGGGAACAGCAGTCGTGAGCAGAATGAATTTTTATTATTGAGCTGGTATATTCAAATTCAGTTATTTAGATGCCCTAACTTCGTCATATGAGATGAAAACTCAAAATATTGACCATGCTTGCAAACTCTGATCTCATATGATATTCATTATCTTGAGGTACCCAGGCTTCAGGCAATTTGAATCACAATCTAACCAAATAATACCTATCTTTTGTATCTTGAGTCCTCTGGATTGATCTCTGTATTCATAAAATTAGACTGTAAATCTGACTATGACAGCTATACAAATTGTGGGTCAATGAGTCAAAAATCAAATCAGCTGTATTATTGATAGAAGTGGCAAATGAGAAAAATTCATTAGGGACCAATCCTTTCTTTGATGTCAATATCAGATTGACCATGTATCTGAATTCATTAAAGAACAATCATTGGTCATGATTAAATCTGAACAGTTACACTTTAAGGCCTACAAAAGAAAATTCCATGCTCATTTTAAAATCCACTATTTCTATCATTTACTAAAAGAATTAAAATATTTACAACTAAAAAAATTCCGAAAACATGCACTATGTCACAGAAGACCATGGAGGCTCTCTGAAATTCCCATGGAAGAGTCAAAACAAGTATTTTTTTCTTGTTACATCTTTCTTAAAATCTACCTTTCTTCTTTTTCCAAGACATTTGAGGTTGCAGAATACATTATGTTAGAAATTAAGTTTTGTCTCCTGAGCAAAGTTTCACCAGCTGCATTTCAGTGTTAATTTTCACTTTAATTAGGTAATTCATACATTGTTAGTAAATGTACCAGTTCCATTGGGTTTCTCTGTTTGTTTTTTTCAAACATAGGATAGCTCTTTGAACTTGGAAAGAAAATAAGTCTTTTTAGCACCTTATCAAAACTAGTACATTTTATGTGAGCACTACTAGCATGATCTAGAACAACAAAAAAAAGTATAATCCCAGTCCAAGTTAGCTAAGAATCAAATAATCTAACAGAGGATGAAACCTGCCTGAATACATTTCCAGGAATTAAGTCTTCCTGACAAAGTCACAGGTTTCCTTCTCCAGTGTGGAAGTATTTAATCTAGTGAAAAGCAGTAAGTGCCTCAGCCAAAGCTGTCAACTACAAGAAAAAGCCATATCTGATTTTATTTTGTGATTTGAAAACACTGCTTTTTAATCACACACAAAAGAACATTACAAAAGGTGTTCAATTAATAGGCCTGGCCTACTATATTTTACCATTCACTGCACCAATGTTTTGCAGTTTCTGTTTTCTTGAGAAAGGGCTCTATTAAAAAGAACACACAATAAGCTTGCATCAAAATTTCCCTGAATATACTGTATTTAAATTACTGATCGAGTTGCTAAGCCATATCAAAAATAAGTAATGCAAGTAGTTTGTTCGACAGCATTGTTAACCCAAGTACTACTGTAGTACCAAACTGCTTGAGATAGGCAAGTTTGATTTAACACACTCAAATGACAGAATTTATAGGAAGCCATCCTGCAGGAGCCTTTACATTTACAGAAATAAAGAAATTGAAGTTGGAAGATTGCATAACTGAATCCAATTTCTTAATCATGCTCCCTGTAAGTATTACACATAAACTTTTATAGAAAACAGAAAGAACAATCCAAAAGATAGCAAGTTATCTAGATTCAAAGCATAACACTAAAAAAGCTAAATACAAATTAAAAAATTAAGTAATGCAGTCTGATCTAGGTATGTTTTCCTAAAAAATTACATATGGTGCAAGTTCCACTGTGCATAAAAAGGAAACAGACACCAAGCAAAAAACCACTATGGTGGATATGGGGAAACCTTGTAGAGAAGAAATTTGCACAAAAAACACAGGCAATAAATCAATCTCTGCAGACTATAGGGATTGCTGCAGCTATTCTTGTTATCTCCCCCAAAATCCCTAAAGCGCCAGCGACACAGGCAGCAGGAGAACAAACTAGTACCAGGCAGTAGCATCTCAAACCTAATTCTCTCAAGTAAAAAAAGCACAGCCCAGTTATATTGTGACTATTTATATAGTGACAGCAATATTTCTTATAAGATAAAATAAATAAAATGGATACAAACACACAAAACAGCTCAGTCAACTCCTTCACTCCCAAAACAGTACATAAAACAAGGTAGGGAACATCAATCCTCCAAAATTTTTCATTTCCAGATTTAAAACTAAGACCATATATTGTTTGAACTTATAAAATAGTTTACTTTGAAAGAAAACCACAAACCCAACAAAAAAAAAAAAAAGAAGTTTTTTGTGTTTCTTGGGTTTTTCCCCTCACATGTCAGTATCTTGGGGCTTTGTTTAGTTTCATTGATGCGAGTATCTCATATGATCCTTTTTCTGACTACTGTTTCATTTATTGGACATGAGTAACAATGCATGTTGTCTACTTATAACTGGCACAAAATTGATGTGAAAAAGTAGTATTTTAGTATATAAGCACTGGCAAGTTTGCAGACATAAGTGCCTCGCTAATGAGCATAAATACAGTTCACACTTCATAGTCTTCCCTGCTGACCCACAGCAGGGATCAGAAAATATTCCTCTGTAGGACACTACCCAGATCCATCATATAAAGTTTCTGTTTTCTTCCTTCAAAACAGACTCCTGTTACATCACCAACACCACAACAGTAACTCAAGTTGTAGTCTTACGTACAGCAGATTCTGTGCACTTCTACTCTGCTTGTATCACTGTTAAAGGAATTGTTTACAAAGAAAAATATTTTTCCTCTAATTTCAAATATTTTGAGATCATGCCTATTTGCTCCATCAGAGTAGCTCTGGCTCCCCTCCTGTGCTGGACCTGACTGATGCCCCACTGTGAACCAACTGCAACCATATCCATGCTCCCATCTTGTTCCAAACTTGCTTTGAGAGAGTGCTTACTGCTGAGCTCCTAAAAATTCATGATTCTTTATATGATATACATGCACATGGAGGATGGCTTTAAAAAGCTGATACTCATATGAACAAAGACTCCTGCTGTTTCAACAGGAATCTATGTACGGGTTTAACCCCAGCACCCACAGGAGATTCCTCAGGTGACCAACACACAGTTTCAAGTGCTACAGAAGCAATATAATAGGATTCTTGAGTAATAAATTAAAAACATCTCATTGTGACAAAGCAGTAGTCTTGTCAACAAAGCAAGACTAATTTTTAAGTGTGCACTGTAAAGTCATGAAGCTCAGACTGCACGCTGTTGCCCTGTTAACACACAACACTGCTGAGTCATTAGCTCAAGTCATTTATTTTGCATAGTTTGTCAATAGGGTTATTTTAGAAAAGTAAAACAAATTAACTTGCATAATGATGCATGTGTGCTTGTTTATTACCTTTGTTATTCTATGGAAAAGCTATGCAGTAGCATACAACTGTAAATAACCAAAACGAAATATCCATTTGTTTTGAAAAATTGAAAGCCAATCACACAGAACAGCAAAACCCAAGCAAAACTACAGCTTTATTCAGTCTTGGGCTTGTAAAAAGATTTCAGCTAAAATCAGATGGGCCAAATTCTGCAGTTCTTGCTCACAGTCACTGCCCTGCTCTAATCAAATATACATGCTACCTTCTCATGAGGAAGCTCTAGGCCACAGAGTTTCACATCTGTTCCACAAGGAAGTTCCATAATGTCTCAGAGCAGAAAAAGAACAAACCAAAATTACTCTACTCTTCAGACAGAGAGACTGGCTGAGCAACAAACCAGTTAATGTCTGTCAGCTTCATAAAAGGCAAACCACTGCAGGTCTCCAAAAGGCTTTTCCTGCACAAGCCCTGCAGAGCCGGCAGCACAGGGAGCTGCTGCAGGAGGGCAAGCTGGGGAGCCAGACCCTACTGCTGTTCCTCTGGAGAGGCCAAAGCCACCCGCTACTGAGCAACGGTACAGAGTACTACAGAGTAGGGCAACTGAGAAAGGGAGACACTTTTTTTTTTTAACCCCCACAAAATTGCTAACCTGTTAGTGCCCTGAAGTCCTCCATGCTCAGGCTTGTCCAGGAGTCTGCACCCCACCTTAGCGCTCCCCCACACCAGACCAAAACAGCTCCATCTCCCTCAGCACCGAATTTCAGTGTGTGAGCCCTACAAAATGGCTGAGAATTACCCAAGTGCCCCAGTGGGAAGTAGAGAAAACTCATTGCACCTGCATCTGGCCAGGCTTATTCTACCCTTGCCACTCTGCTGCCCTCAGTGCAGAGCCTTGAGGCAAACAAGCCCCACCTGGGCACCCTGAGCTCACCTGTTGCTCGTCCCTAACTGACAAGGCATCACATACATGGTGGGCACACCTGGGGCAGCAAGCAGGTGCTGAAGATCTATGGAATAATGGCCACGCAACCCAGGAGAACAGGCCACTGCCTGTGGGGTAGATGAGGTACCCTTGCGTGCCCCACACAAAATGGAGGAGAAGGTGTGATTTCTCACAGTACCTGAGGGCTGATACCAGCGGTGTTATGCTGTGTTGCCCAGCCTTGTCTGTCCTGGTTGTCCATCTGAACTGCTGCATGGAAACATGAAACAACGAAGCCTTTGGGTGGCTTTGGATATGTGCCCTTCTATGTGTTCCTGGTGTCTAACAGGAGGTCCTGCCCCTGGCAGGATCTCCAAGGGGACACCGGTAGTGGTGTGACTCATGAAGGTCTTAAGATGTTTTACACATCAGTCAGAAACTGCTCCCTAAGAAGAAGGCTTAAGGTGCGAGGGAAATGACGGGAGGTGAGGAGATCTCAGCTGCTGCTCTGAGGGCTTTCTGTCCTTCCCTCCCAGGGGTGCTGCCTCATGCAAGATCACCCTCTCCCAGACCAGTGCCACTGTGATATGAGGGATGGGTTCATGGCCACTGGGCTGCAGGTTCAGGGATAATGACAACACCCCTTCACCAATTTACTGACTTGTACTTAGAATTTCAAGCTTTCCTAAATTTTACATGATGGGCTGGAGCGTCCTTTTGTGTAAAGCACACCAGGGCAGTTTAGTTCTTTATTGTGGCAATTATCTCCTGCACTCCCCATGGTAGCTCCTAGTCATGTTTAATGCACAGCAAAAAAAATCTGTTTTAACTGCTTTTTCTTTATTACACAGAATTAAAAAAACACCATTGTTTATTCTGCTTGCCATGTCTCATGCTCTTTGCTCTCTAAAGAGCAACCTCTGTCCTTGTTAAGAGTCAGCACTGAAATGAATATGGCTGTTCTTAGTGCCAGCTGCCCAGTGCTGCTGAATAAAACAGTGCTCAAATGCTTCTCATTTGCAGAGCTGAACTTCCCAGGCCCCAGGGTTTTAATGCTTTAACTGCTCTTTAAAATTGAAAGAGACACAGTTAATATTGATGCTGACAAACAACTACCCTGTGTAACAAAATGTGGCTCATGCTTCTTCCTGATCTTCTGCACCAACAGCCAGTCTCATCAGACAGGTACTCCCAGGCTGAAAGGTTTGCACCTCTGAGCAGTAACTTTGTGATGCTGTCCTGGCACAGCAGGAGACAGTGAATGCTCAGACCTCACCTTGAGGGCATGAAAAAGACAACATCCATGCCTGTACCTCGCTATTCAAGGATGTTTAAAACTTACTGTAAAGGGCTGTGTGTGCATTAACTATGCTATGTTTGACCTAAGCTTGAAAGAGTCCAGTACAAAGAGAGCTCAATTTGTCTCTTATTTTGCTTTATTTTAGTTTCAGTAATGTGGCTACATTTTCTTTTTGAAGATTTGAGATGTGCTGAAAAATAATTCTGATCACATTTTATGGCACTTTCTGCAATTTACAAAACCCATGTCTTAGCATGACTCCATTTAATATTTTTTGTCTCTTTGCTACACGCTTTATTAAAACATCCATCTGGTAAGACATTTTTGTCTTCTGTCTTTTAAAGCTACTTTTTAAATTCCAAATTTAACATAAGTTGTGCAGAAACTTTATTCAGCTGACACTGGAAAATGGCAGAACATATTTTTCACCACTTTCTGATATATGCTTACTATTCTAGTTGGTAATATTTTTCCCACTAGTTAGAAAGGATTGGGATGCTATTATCTCCCAACTTTCGCACAGCTAAAGGCATAACAATAGCTAAACATTGCTTGTGGTTTCAAATGTTTATTATTTAAATACTGCTCTAAAAGATGGAACAAAATACAAATGATCAGTAATTTCAGCTAAACATTGTAAATATCCTGTGAGGAGGGATGACATGAAAAAATACATAGCTTTAAATAGGAAAAAACATAAATTTGTAACCAAGTCCAAAGAACTACAGACAATGGCCTCTCTGCCTGTGTATTAATATATGCTTGTCCTCATATGTGACTGCAGAAGCTTCATCTATTCTCTGGTAAAAGGAACCTCAGTGGACATTTAGGCCACAAATTTGCTTGCCAGTATGACCAGATTCTTCCAATATGTGTGCTCAAGACATAGTGCATTATTCACATAAGGAGTCAGAAATGCTTCCCAAAATTAACATATGAGAAGACCAAAGGCCTTATTACAGAACTTAAAGTGACTGAAAGTCCAATTTACAAGTCAACTGGATTAATTTCAGGACAAAGCGTTTTGGACTGGCTCCAAAATGCAAAGAAAGTATCTAATTCCTTTCCTGTTCTCCAATTCTCTGTCCTCCTAACTCTTGCACATCAGATCATGCATGTCACAAACTATTACAATTATAAACTCGGTTTCATCAGGTGACTTTGAAATGTAATAAAAAGCTTTTAATGCCATGAAATTGTGCAACTTTTGAATCAGTCATATAACACACAGTTAACCTTTCCATAAACTAAGTATTTGTCAAATTCTCTATTGCTGTGAGCTTCCAAGAAGTTTGTTCACAGCTAAACTTCATAAATTAAATTGCTGTGAGATATATAGTCATTGTTTAGTGTTAAAAGAAGTGATTATTATACAGTCCTCAATACATAATATTAATTCTAAACCTTGTATTTATGCATGTTTATTGAATTAAGAAAGACTGTTTACATGAGTGGATTTTGAAAGTCAGACTCAACAACACTAACAATCACCTGGACTGTGGAAAAGCCTCAGCCTGTTATTGATTTAATTTTTTAGTATTTTTAATTGGGGGGGAGGGGGGGACGGGGGACGGAGAGGGAAGTGCAATTGGAAAACTACATTGTCCCTGAAAATTACATGGCTAGTCCCTAAATCAGTCAGTGTGTGTATGGGCACAGGGGACAGCCTGCATGAAGCACACTACAAGACATGATAGGATTAAAATATAATGTTGATTGCACTGAAGTACCATTAATGTCAGTTGACAATACAAGCAGGCAACCCAATTTGTACTCAGTGGTAGAATTCCAACTGGTACTTGATCAGACTCTGAGAAAATAGAGATGGCTGGATGATAATAAAATAAAATAAATTTCCCAATACTGTATACTAGCTAATTGATGATATGGAAGTGTGTTTACTTCCTTATAAACAAGTTTGTTCATTTGAAAAAAACAAGCAAAACAACTTTAAACTAAAAGTATTCCTCTGATCTAATGTAAGGTCTCTTATTACCAAATGGGTAACATTTTGTCTTCTTCAGTGGACAAAAACGGTGCTGTGCTGTCACCCTTTTCTCCAATTCCACCTGGCAGGTTACTGATGGTGCTGTTTTTCACCTGACAGTTGATTAAACACTTTCATCGTTGGTGGCAATGCTGGCAAACATCATAGTTATTAATTTTTAAAATGCTCTATTATGAGCACTACAATGATCTGAAATGAAACAGCTGTCGCTTCTTCACGCACACGTACCTGAGCTTCCATAGAGCTCTTTTTAATATTAGATAAGAAAGGTCTCCTTTTAATGATGCACAATGGATATATAACTTGCCATGTAAGAGAAGATAAATTGCATTAACTCAGAAACAAAATAAAAGCAGGTCCCCCATTTTATTATGGAGCAAAACTTTCATTAAGGGTACAAGGTCTTAAGTTTCATTTGCACTAGAGTCAATTAGAAGTAGCTGCACTGAAAGCAGGGAAGTTGCAGTTGATGTAATTACAAGATAGACTTGCATTAGAACTTGCCCATCTACTGCAACTAACATATTTAAGGCTTAAGTACACAATGAATTGTATTAGTTATAATATTTAAATTGATTTTGAATAAGAGACAGACAAAATTAGAACATAAATAGTACCAGGAATGGCAACTGGATAGATTATTTTTCGTTTTTCTCTGATAATGAAACATACAATAAACTGTTTAAAGTAGCTGGACTTTTTCACAGGCAAGTGAACACAAAGTGAACAAATGCTGAAGAAAAAATACAGTCACCCAGGACTAGAAAACATTCTGTCTATCCAGTGGCACTTTTACCTCCAGAAAAAGGCGGCTGGAGCTACCCAGAGGGATCAAGCTCTTCCCCAACCAAACTCAGACATCCTTAACCTCTTTAGTGAGCTGACACTATTAAGAACACACCGCTTCACCTGCAGATATTCTGGAAACTGCACACGCTTTAGAAGTGCAAGTTAACAAAATAAAATCAGAGTACAAATGAAAGTGTATAATGGAGAAAGGGGAAAACAAAGGAAGAAAGCCAGTTGAGTTTTTCTTCAAAGTTGATCCCATACTCATTTTAGCCTGAGCAATTTTACCAAGCTCTGTCCATTCCCTTTGAACTCTGTGGGTTGGGAACCTCCGTCAGCCTGGATCTCTGAGGTGTTTGGTATTTTTCAAGTATTGCTTGACAAATAAATATTCCACCTCAAATATATATACCATGCTTATTTTATATTTCAAAGAAAAATAACCCAATTTTATTTTTCAAGTTTCTTCCTTGTAGTTTGCTATAAAACATCATCAGTTTTTAAATGTTTATTATTTTTGTTATTACTGTAGAGCAAAATTAGACAATGGGCAGTGATACTAAAATTCTTAAAGACATACATTTCCCACCTTTCTAAAGCTTTCCAAGATTTCAATTGAGAAAAACTGACACTGGGGTTCTTAATTTTCTCAAGAACCTCAAATTGCTGAGAATGTTTCACGCAAACACTAAAAACAGACCCCCTGAGAGGGAAGTAAATTTCAAGCAAGGAAACTGAAAGCTCTTTTCTGCATTAACACATTCAGGCCAAGGGCACATCTGTCCCTGTGGATGTCAAAGGGAATGTTTGCCTTCATGCCAAAACTACATTTTCACAGTTCATACTGAAGCATCTAAAAAAGTAAAAAGTGGGGACAGTCCTTGTTGGAGAATAACAGGATTGGTTATATCACTCCTAGGGATAGGTTTGAAAACACGTGCCATGTGGGCTGAGTGGGCATATGCAAAGGTGAAAATACATGCCCTTTGAAAAGCCATGAGATTTTTTTTTCAGCAGCGGGCAGGCAAGGAACATTGAGACAGAGATTTAAGAACACTATCATTGGGACTGTAACGAGTATCTTTTGAAACTTTTCCTCAGCCGATTCCAAAATTTGTTTTCAAAACACATGAAGCTGCCCATCGCTTCTGTTAAATCCAGAAGCACTGCTGTACCATTTCAGGGCCACTTTACCCGCATCGGCCACCCCGGAGGGGCTTTCTCTCCCGCCTTCATCGGACTCCCTCCACGTCAGGAGTTGCCCCGGGCATCCCCGCCGGCCTGGCTGGGACACCCCGGAGGAGGCTGGGCGGCGGGCAGGGACATCCCGGCGGGCAGCAGGGCTCAGGGACGGCGGGGCTCCTCGGCAGGTGCCTCCGCTGCCGCCGTCCTGGGGAGCTTGCCCGGCTCCTACCTGGTAGGCATCGGGGATGTTGACCGTCTCTCCGTGCTCCGCCACGTAGCCGATGATGCCCTTACCCCAGGGCACCTGCACCTCGTCGCTGTTCTCGGTGGAGCCGCAGGGCAGCAGCGGGGTGCCGGCATGCACGTCGAAGAACTTGGAGACCAGGCTCTTTTTGCCGGCGGCGGCCCCTTCTACGAGGAATAGGGAGCCCCGGTCCGCGTCCACCATGAGGCAGACGAAGATGAGGATCTTGTAGCTAAGGCTGGTGAGGTCCAGGTCATTGGAGATGTCCTTGACCAGCTCCAGGAAGAATTGGCGTTCGTTGTGCTCCTTGAGGTAGCGCTTGTAGTCCAGGGCGGTGGGGGGGTACTGGGGCAGGCTGACGCGGGACTCCAGCAGGGCGCTGAGGATGTGGGCCGTGGTGGGGGGCAAGGAGCTGGCCTTCCGCAGCAGCGCCCGGCGCCGCACGCTGCTCAGCGGCTCCTGCGCCCGGCCGTGCACATGCTCGTCGTAGGTGAGGTTGACGTGGATAGCCTTGGAGCGGGCAAAGCTCTTCCGCAGCTCCTTCTGGGACGCTCGGCGCTGCAGCGCCCCGCCGCCGGGGCCCGGACAGCCGGGGCCACCCGCGATACCCCAGCCTCCGCCACCGCCACCGTCGTGGCCGTCGCTGCTCCGCCGCTCGTCCGACGGGCGGGCAGCGGGGGCGGCGGGTGCTCCAGGCAGCGAGTTCTTCCTCTTCAGCCACTTCTCCACCAGCTCCGGGTGCCTCTCTAGGAAGCTTTCCACGGCCGCCACGTCGAGGCCGGCATCGCCGGCGGTGGCCATGGTCGCGGCGGTGGGGGGCGGCTCAGGCCGCGGGAGCTCCCGCGGTGACCATGCCCCGCCGTCACCACCTGCTGCCACCGCCCCGACGGCCGCCCGCGGTCGCGGGGCTGCCGGACAGCCCCGGCAAGGCGCCGCTCCCACTCCTTGCCCGGGTCCTTGCGAGGGGCCGCGCCTTCTTCTCACCTCCCTACTTTCCCCCCCAACGACCTCCTTTTCCGGCCCACCACTCTTTAGTAGTAGTAGTATTTTTCTAGGTATTTTTTTCTGCTTCCCGGATTTCAGCCCTTCTCCGGCTGTGGCTCCGATCCCTGGTTCTGGGCCTCTCCCCTGGGGAGTGGGGCAGGCGCTGCTGCCGCGCCTCTGGAGATGCTCTGGGAGCGCTCGGGCAAACCCCTTCTGCCAAGTGCTGTCAGTGCTGGCGGCGGCTGCTGCGTAAGCCAGCCGGCAGACCACTGAGAAGGAGGGAGGGGAGGACGCGTGAGCTGAGCCGAGGGGGTGGAAGGCAGGGAGGAGGGAGGGCTGGCAAGCCCCGCTGTGGGTACGAGTGGCACCGCCGTCCTTCTGGCAGCAGCCGCCTCGGCAGAGCGGGCAAGACGCGCAGAGTCCCCCGGCAGGAGGACCCCCGGCAGTGGGAACCTGCGCTAGGGAGTTTCATTCAACAACATCGCGGGGAGAGGGAGGGGCCTTTTGTCTGTGATGCGTGCTCGGGGAGAGACGAACCCCGCCGCGGCTCCCGCCTGCGATCCGCGGGAGAGGCGGCAGGTGGTAATGCGAGCGCTCTCATTAAAGAACTCTAATTTATAGCATTATCTGAGCTGCTTCGGTACTTTAGGAGACAGGCGAAAAACGGAGCCCTTTCAAGAATGCCGAATGAATTCCGTTCCTTGAATCTGTGAGTTGATTTGCCTCCAGCCGCACCCCTGCGGAGCCCCAGCCCTGCCCGGCGCGCATCCCGCCCGGCACAGTGTGCCCGGAGCACAGCGGGCTGTGCCCGCCCGGAGCCGCCCAGGGATTTCTGCTGCAAGCCGCCCTCCCGCAGGGCAGCCCGGCGGGAGCGGGCCCGCCAAGGCGCTCCTGGGTGCCCGCTCCGGCATCACCGGTGCCAGACGGAGACAGACCGCATCCACCGCCGGCAGGCGGACCCGCGTTATTTTTATGCGCACGTGGAGCACGTTTCATTGCTAAATCAATGCCTACGCACAAGCGATTTAAAAAAACCCCAAGACTCATGGATCTCAACACGTGAAAAATGTCTTTCATGCTCTCACCGAAGTCTGAATGAAGGCGGCTTCAGAAATTCATGAATGGGAGTTTGGGTGGCTGGGAAAACACACAGGCAAATCTTCAAGTAAACGGGATTCCGACCTGCCGGGGACCCTGTCACTGCAGCAGCCCCTTACGGCGCGGGGTCCGCGCAAGTGCAAGGGGAGGGGGCGCTTTTGGGACACGTGTCAGTGTGCGGGTGCGCGGGTGTCAGCCGGGGGAGGAAGGGTCCGTGTGTGGCCCGAAGGATTGCCGCGTCTCCCGCCCGCAATGGGGGCTGACGAGGGACTCCGGGCAGGTGCTGTGGCTTCCGCAGCTCGGAGACTGCTTAGGAAGCCACAGACAAAGGATTTCGGCTCCCAGTCTCGGTGGCCGTGCTGTTGCAGACTGAGCAGCAGCTCCCCCGCTGCCGCCGGTCCCGGGCCCGGCACGGGCTCCGTGCAGCTCTCCGTGTCTCCCCGCCGCACAGGGATGGGTGCTGCCGCAGGAGGACGGGCTCTCCTCTGAGAAATCCGCTCGGCAATAGAGCGGGCGGGCGCAGGCGGTCGGGCAGCCGGGACGGGGGGCGCGGGGCGCTGTCCCCGCCAGCAGATCGGGGGACGGAGGAGGGAGCTGGGCTGCCCCGCCCGGCTGCAGACACCGCGGAGAGTGGGGTGCGGGGGGAGCGGGGGCGAGGGGCGGAAAGCGCGGAGGTCGGAGGACACGCTCATCAAGGGGGTCGTCCCAGAGCTGCTCGCACCTCTGACGAAGCTCTTTGCAGGCGGGTAGCTTGGGTCCGAAATGGCAGCGCATCTCGGCAGGGGCAAGGGCGGCCGACAGGCTGTTCTGTGTCTCTGAGCCGCCGGAGCGGTGGCGCAGAGGGGTTTCACCCGCGGCAGCCCCTCAGCCCCCAGCCTGCGCCGCCGGTGCCACATCGCCCGCCGGGGCCGCACTGTCGGCGGCAGCAGCAGCACAGCGGCCCCCTCGCCCCCCACACCGCCGCCACTGCCCTCGAGGGTTTGCGACGCTGGCACAAACATTTTACTCACACAAAGAAATCGCAGGAGCTGCTGGAGGAGGCCGGCCTGGCGGGTACTCCCGCTCTCAGGCAGGACCTTGAATGGAAATAATGTATGTAAATAATTTTTACCATCTTCCCGCAGCAAGGTCTGTTTTGAGCGCTCACACCAGTGTTTACTACAAAGTGGTTACTGTGTAGCAGTTCCGTATGCAAATACTTAAACCGAGATATAAACAAGGTCATCCCTTACGATTTCTTCAAGGTCTTGTGGCATATTCAGTTTATTTGCTGAGATTTTATGCATGGGAATGATTACATTAAAAAATCTGCATATTGACAATCACTCAAATAGCAGAGTTAATACTGAAGAAAGTAGAACTACTATTGTTTCTATTGCATAAAATACATACTGAACAATTTACTGTAACAGCTTAAAGTATGCACCCCCAAATCTGTGCATAAACTGAAAGCTTAAAGATGAAATGTGACAAAGATGATCACAGTGGTTTGTTCTATAACTTGCACAGGCTTTGGACATACTGTCAGGATAAAACCTGATTCAGAAGCCCAGCCCAGCAGGCTGTGCATTGGTGGATGTAAGGAGAAAACAGGGGTCTGTCTGTGTTCTGGCACACATCAAAATGTATTTCTGTTTGTGGGGTGAGTAAACCAAGGGCACTGTACACTGGGCTGCAGCTTCATGTGTGGGCCTGAGATAATTAGTTTAAGCCTTTTGTGGGAGGGCCAAAAAGGAAAATGGGTTTTGTCAATGCCACGAGACTGTGCTGCCTTTGTCATTCTACAGGTATGCTGCACTGAGGTACAGGCAGCTTACATCTGATGCATTTTATGTATGATGCACCTTCAGTAAACAGATATGCACAATGCCAACTCAGCAAGAAAGACTTTAGCAAGTCTTACCTGGTTTCCTTGAGTACATAGAGAAGTGCCCTAAAAGAATCACAAGCATAAATGTCAATGCATTTCTCAGGCAGAATGTGTTTCTCTGTTTAGAAAGGCAGTAGCATAGCACTCCTCAAAATTAAATTGAGAAAAGCACTTGAGAAAATTTTTGTCATTTGGACAGATGCTTTAGTTGTCTAAACGGTCAACAGAAGAGACCTGACTAAAACTTAAACTGAAAGGGGGAACTATCTTATAACTACAGCACAGAAAAAATGGAGCAGGTGCTCACCCAGTTGTGTCACAGAACTTTTTACCCAACTCTTCCTTATTCCCTTACTTCAAACCATCAGTTCAGCTCCATGGAGCAGGTAAGACAACCAGTTAAAGCCCCTGGTGGGTGAGCATTGCAGCAGTACTGATAAAATGAGTACCTGGGAATAAACACTGTAGCAAATTAGTTTTGTATTGATACTTCCTTCTATGATGACATGAGGAAAGTTCGGTTGAGGGAAGTATGTTTTAATCTATTGTATTTTTGTAAGGAAAGAATTGTAAATCACAATTCAAGTGGTAGAGATTCAGGAAGATGTTTTGGGAGGATTTGAATCACCTTCATCAATCCTCTACTGTTGGTGAAAATATCTGTTACTGTAATTTCCTTGAGCTAGTTAGCTGTCATTCATTCAATATGTTAGATGACAATACCTCAATATATTAACCTGAAATGGAGATAAAAAATCCACAACTCTGTAGATGATTATGGGGTTTTAGTACACGAAGGAACACTAACAGTACAACCAGTGGGGTTATATTTTTAATCCAAAAAGTTCCTGGGTATTCAGGTATCTCCTCAAGATTCTTTTAGGTCAACATGACTGCTGAAATGTCACTTGTCCCCTGAAAATGTCCAATATTCTTGATATTCTGCTTTCATCCTTATATTCTTTTAATGTAAGGTTGTGTATTGTTATTTACTGTGTATGGTACATTCCTTTACAGATGATAATACTTAGGATTTTTTTCCAACAGAAAAACTCAATTTAATTGTGAGTCCTAATACTTACTTAAATATTGCTTTGTTGGCTTTCTTTTAAAGACTTGTACTAATATTGATATGTTTTGTTCACTACAATTTTAATTTGGGAAAAATAGTCAATATGTGTTGACAATGTTTTGTATGAAGGAAGTCGCAGTATAAAGTAAATATCACAAAACGTTTCCTAGAAATCACAGAAAAATAAAAAAGTCAGCCGATTCTAAAGTACCTTAGTAACCAGGAAAAAAAAACCCAAACCAGGGCTGTATTTGTAATTAAGAGTTTGATTCAAATAATATAATTTATATTCAAACAATAGAAATAAAAACAAACCCAGAAAGAATACTTTCCATTGTAGATGTTCCACTGCTTTTCAAGACTGTCTATATGAAAAACACAAGAATCTCAGAAGTCACAGTGTACTAGTAGGGGACAGTATATAGTCAAGCAAAACAACTGTAGCACACCATGATGCCAGTAGAGGGAAGTGACCAGCAAACAAAATCTAAAATGCTCCATGAACAGAAACTAGTATTTGCCCCTGGTCCTAGAAAGTTCTGGGCAAGCTATAAGCCTTCTAACTTGGCGTACTGAGTATTGGAAGTTTTATTAATATTTTAGTACAAGGAATGAGGACTTGTTTCCAAAACTGTAGTTCAAATTTGTCTGCGGTAATGCAAAGTAGACAGTTGTGAGAGTAACTCCTTGTGAGGCTTCCTATCACACCTCTAAATAAAAAGGTTTTTTGCATATATGTCCCCTTCAACACTGCAGCTTATCCATGTCACCTGTTAGTTTCACCTTTGGTTTTGTTTGCATCTAAGTAAGAAAATACTGCAGCTTGTCTTGTTCTACAGCCAAATAACACCCAAAGATTTGGTCCTGTCTTATGCTTTCCATCATTTTCAACAGTATGGCACTGAGAAAATTTCTGGATAAAGATTTCTTACATTTTTCCACATCAACCATTTTGATCTGTGAAAAAAATCTAAAATGTTGGTCACAGTTATCACATCCTTCCTCTTGACAACTACATCTGCTTATGTGAAAGAGAGGGAGCATTTCTGCATATTTAATTTGCTTGTGAAAAATAACAGAAAGCATGTGCTCAGCCTGACCCCCTGATTTCTTCTTTTAACTTCATTTTGCACCAGGAGACGTTTGTAAGTATTCCAGTAAGAATGGCAGTCACACTCTGTAAAGTATCCTCTACAATGCTGTTTATTTACAATTCTAACACTGTAAGAAAAGAATAGTAAAATTTCACAACCCTTTAGATGGTGGGAGGCCCAGGTCATGTAGCATTGAGTGAGCCTCTGACCTGCACACAGCATCCTATGCAGACCACCTCCATAGGATAGAGCCTCCCTTTTGGTCTTTTAAGCTTTATAGGACTTGGTAACATGGAAACAACTCTGCCATTTCTACAGTCAAAACAGAAATTATGCTCTCAGGAGATTTTGCTGTGCTTTCAGATAATGGCAGCAGTTGTAATCATGGGTACCAAGCAGGGGCTGCCCACAGGTTCCTCTGTAAGGACAAGCTAGCTGAGTTTATTCTGCTCATCCTGGATGAAGGGTGAATGTGGCACAATATGGCCTGAAGGCCAGGCTGTGCCTGCAGCACGGCCCAGTACAGCCCCAGCCTGTGCTTGCCCAGGGTGACTGTACTGCAGATCACTGACCCCTCGATATGCAGTGGCCAGGGGCACTACAACTCCTTTAGGAGGAATTCTTTGGATTTTAATCCAAGTATTTAAGATGTGATGAGCTTTATAAGAACATTGCATTCTTCACAATTAATTAGCGGGGTGCTTATTTTCCTATAGATAGCTATTTTCCCTGCATATTTTTTGTGTTTGTTTCCCATGAAGTCTAGAAAGTTCCCTAGTCTTCTGTATCCTGAGAAATCACAAGAAGTCCTGCTTTTGTCTATAGCAGCAAAGGCCTTGAAAATAGTTTCTTCACGGAGGAACTCTGTTACACTGGTGCTGTTTCAAAGGAGGTGAATCACCATGTAGTATAGTGAGCGAGTCTCTAGTTGAAGAAGGCCCTTTAAAAATAAATTATTTCAGCAGAAGCGAGTATGTAAGGAAAATACTGACCAGAGGGTATAAAACTGGGAGGAATGGTTGATACATCAGGTCCTACCAGATGCCATCCATATGAACCTGATGGACTGACAGAACAGTCTGACAGGAGCACCAAGAAGTTCAACAAGGGGAAGTGCGAGAGTCCTGCACCTAAGGAGGAACAACTGCATGCCTCAGTACATTCTGGGAGGGGGTGACCTGCTGAAAGTAGATTTGCAGAAAGGACTTGTGCATTGTGGTGGACACCAAAGTAAACATGAGCCAGCAATGTGCAGCAAAGAGGCCACCAGTATGCTGGGCTGCATTAGGGGGAGCACCGCCAGCAGGACAAGGGCGAGGATAACCGAGCACAGGGACAGGCTGCCGGAGAGGCTCTGGAATCTCTGTCCTTAAAGACATTCCAAGTCAAGAGGCCCTGGCGTGGGGCAGCCGGCTGGAGGCGGCCGTGCCTCGGTGACGGCGCCGGGCCCGGTGTTGGAGCCGGACTCGGTAACAGAACCGCTTCTCGGTGATGGAGCTGGGCCCCGGTAGTGAGGCCGGGCCCCGGCGACGGAGCCTGCCTTTGATGATGGATCCGGCCCCGGTAACAGAGCTGGCCTCGGTAACAGGGCCAGGCCCCAGTGACGGAGCTGGACCCCGGTAATAGGGCCGGCCCCCGGCGCGGATGGCCGGGCGGGCGGGGCGCGGCGGAAGGGGCGGTGGAAGGGGCGGGCGCAGCGTGTCCCGTCCCGTCGGAAAGGGCGGTGCGTGCCCGTCTTGGCTGCGGCCGGGCCGGGCCGGGCCGGGACAGCCCCGCTCCCGCCATGGAGGAGAGCAGCGGCGTGCGCCTCTCGGCCGAGTGCCTGGACGAGCCGCCCAACAGCCGCATCTTCGTGGTGCTGGGCAAGGACACCGAGGAGTCGCTGATCCGGGAGCGCTTCGCCCCCTTCGGGGACATCCAGAACATCTGGCTCCTGCGGGACAGGCGCACCAACGAGTCCCGCGGCATCGCCTTCATCAAGTTCGCCCGCAGCTCGCAGGCCTGCCGGGCCATGGAGGAGATGCACGGCCGCANGGCGCTGAGAGCTCTGCTCGCATCGGGCCCGCGGCCGCCTCCGCTCTGGGGAGGGCGGGGGTCCCGTCCCGACGTGGGGGGGGCCTGTCCCGACATGGGGGTCCCACGCGTGGCCTAAGCTGTGACAGGCCGGGGGAAAATGCTCCACCTGGAAGCTAGGGGGTCTTTGTTTGGGGTTACGTATTTAATTTTCAGGGAGTCTCTCTGGCAAAGATTCTCAAACGGTGTGTTCTAAGTGTTGTAAGCAAGATAAGTGTGAATAAATAGAACTATCGTTGCAAAACTTTGGTTTTGTAGCTTGTGAACACTTTTTAAATTTTTCATTTTTTTTTTAAATCTGTGGAACTGATTTGCAGCTTGCAGCCTCCCGATTTGTTTTCATATTAACCAAGTAGTAAGAAGATATGAATGAGTTTGAACAGTAGAAGAAGATTCCATGTGTTTAATTTGAAAATGCAACTGAGTCATTAAAATCTTACCTGAGGAACTTGTTATCAAAAGTCAAAAGATCAGAGTTCTATAAATTAAGAGCTCTGTGAAATCAGTTGCTTATTTTGTGTAAGGTTTGAAAGTTGTGTTTTTCTTACATGGTTACTTTGGGTTTGTTTTTTTGTTTTTATTTGTGCTTTGTTTGGTTTTTTCTCCTTCTCTTCTGATGTGCACTTCTGACATGANTCCCCGACACCAAGCCCATCAAGGTACCCGCCGGGGCCTGGAGCGGGCCGGGCGGCCTTGGGGGGCCGGGCGGGAGCAGCCGCCCCAGCGCCCTGGGCCTGGCCCCAGCGCCCTGGGCCTGGCCCCAGCGCCCTGGGCCTGGCCCCACCGCCGGCGCTGAGAGCTCTGCTCGCATCGGGCCCGCGGCCGCCTCCGCTCTGGGGAGGGCGGGGGTCCCGTCCCGACGTGGGGGGGGCCTGTCCCGACATGGGGGTCCCACGCGTGGCCTAAGCTGTGACAGGCCGGGGGAAAATGCTCCACCTGGAAGCTAGGGGGTCTTTGTTTGGGGTTACGTATTTAATTTTCAGGGAGTCTCTCTGGCAAAGATTCTCAAACGGTGTGTTCTAAGTGTTGTAAGCAAGATAAGTGTGAATAAATAGAACTATCGTTGCAAAACTTTGGTTTTGTAGCTTGTGAACACTTTTTAAATTTTTCAATTTTTTTTTAAATCTATGGAACTGATTTGCAGCTTGCAGCCTCCCGATTTGTTTTCATATTAACCAAGTAGTAAGAAGATATGAATGAGTTTGAACAGTAGAAGAAGATTCCATGTGTTTAATTTGAAAATGCAACTGAGTCATTAAAATCTTACCTGAGGAACTTGTTATCAAAAGTCAAAAGATCAGAGTTCTATAAATTAAGAGCTCTGTGAAATCAGTTGCTTATTTTGTGTAAGGTTTGAAAGTTGTGTTTTTCTTACATGGTTACTTTGGGTTTGTTTTTTTGTTTTTATTTGTGCTTTGTTTGGTTTTTTCTCCTTCTCTTCTGATGTGCACTTCTGACATGAAATTTATTTCAATAATTAAAAGGGCCTTTCAAAGTAACAGATATGAGAAGTTATGATCTTTTCATAGATCTCACTCGACCTGCAAGCTTCAGCCCAGCTGAGCAGTGAACTGCAGCAGCAAGGTTTTAATAAGCTGTTAGGCCTTTTTGTTTGTTCAGTTGCGTATTTGTTTTTACTCCTGCTATAATAGACCTGTTACAGTAATGCATTCTTTGCTACCTCTCCCTTGTCACTGGTGATCTTGGTAATGCTGCTGAGTCAGTAACAGTATTCCTCACCATTGTTCATTATCCCTGGTAAGAACTTCTGCTGGCCTCTGTCCTGCTTGGGAAACCACTTGGGGTGAATTTTTTTGTAGGTCTTTTGTCACAGTTGATCACAGATGTTCTTTCTTCTGTGTAAGGAAAGCTAGCTTATGTGAACAATAAAGACAAAGATTGTTACACTTTTTTCTTGCTTGTTGATAGGTATTTAAGACCCTTTTGCCGTTAATTGGTGTCTATGCAATTATTTCATTAGGTATTTATTGCACAGTCAAGAGCTTC
The DNA here is from genome assembly GCA_013396655.1 of Campylorhamphus procurvoides. Taxonomy (NCBI): domain Eukaryota; kingdom Metazoa; phylum Chordata; class Aves; order Passeriformes; family Dendrocolaptidae; genus Campylorhamphus; species Campylorhamphus procurvoides. The sequence continues at coordinate 804,742 of WBMV01008576.1, forward strand.
TGGAAGCCACCGAGATGTTGAAGATGAGGAGCTTACACGAATCTTTGTTATGATACCAAAATCCTATACAGAGGAGGATCTGCGGGAGAAATTTAAGGTACTGATTTGCTATTTGTTAATGGTTATTTTAAAATGCCTTTGTCTCAGTTATGAGAAGAGCTTGGTGCATGGAACTTTTATGCATTTTCAAATATTGGAAATTAATATGCTTTTTAATTGTTCTAGATGTATGGAGACATTGAATATTGCAGCATCATTAAAAACAAGACTACTGGAGAAAGTAAAGGTTTGGGCTATGTGAGGTATCTAAAACCATCACAAGCTGCCCGAGCAATTGAAGAGTGCGATCGAAGTAAGAATATGACTGAATTCTTTGACTTAAGTGTCTATCATCATTAATGTACCTTTTAGTTTAATTATCAGGCAAATTATTTATGATGTAAAAATATCCTGAGTCAAAGTTCTCTTGCAAATAATAGCATTCTTCACATTCAGTAAGAGCAGTCACCTGATTATATTCTTTCAGGGCCAAACTGCAGGTAAAATCATTGAAAAGAGTTTGGAAGGGGATCCAGAATTTTCTTTCTTGCATTATTATTGGCCTATAATGTAGGCTTCATGCACAGGAAAGTATAATTTTAATATATCCTTGGAAATAGGCATGCTTAATAAAATTTATTTAATATAAAATTAATTTATGTATAAAATACATTTGATAATCCATTTGGATTCCTTTGTGATTATATTTAATTTAGAAAAAAATCATGCTAGTTGAAATTGGGGACAGAGTGTTTGTTTTCATTTAGTGTGATGATTTATGTGTTACAGAGTCTGCTTTATTTATTACCAGCCATTTGGTGAGGCACTGGAGCAGGTTGCCCAGAGAAATTGTGGATGCCCCATCCCTAGAAGTGTTCAGTGCTAAGCTGGATGAGGCTCTGAGCAACCTGGTGTAACGGAAGGTGTTCCTGCCCATGGTAGGGGGTTGGAACAAGACGGTCTTTAAGATCCCTTCCAACCCAAACCATTCTGCGATTCTATAATTTGTCATTTATGCCAAAACGTGTTAGTGAATTTAAGTGAGTCTGCTGGAAGGCCTCCAAGGTGGTCAGGCTGCATGCACATGACTTAGGAACAGAGATGGAGGGAATTGGGCTTGCTCATCCAGGAGAAGAAAGGCTTTTGGGGAACCTAACAGCAGCCTTCCAGTCCAACGTCCTGTTCGATTTTTGCTTAATTACAAATATGAAACAACTTGGTGTGTGGGTGTGATTGTTTGTTCTTATTTTTTTTTGTACCTTTGTTTGGTTTTTTCCCCTGTGGTTGTTCTTCATCATATCTATCATAAGTGATTCTACAAAAGTTATATTTGTGCATAGGAATATGAGTCAGAGATTACTTAGCAGTTGAATTGTATTTCCTTTTTTGCTGTGAGGTTTAAATGAAATTAGTTGGGTAGCTTGAGTGTAATATCCATTACTTTCATAAAACCAAAACCTAGATCAGTGCAAAACACCCATCAATTTCTGTTTTAGCACAAAAGTTCAGGTGATTGTTTCTGGAGCATCTCAGAATTGTGCTAAGTATCACAGAATGGTTGAAGTTGGAAGGGACTTTTGGAGGTAATCTTGTTCAAACAGGGTCATCTGAGCACTGTGGTTGCTCAGGACCATGTCCATGTGGCTTTTGAATATCTCCAAGCATGGAGACTCCACAACCTTTCTGGGCAACCTGTGTCACTGCTCAGTCACTCTCACATCAAGTTGATTATTGTGCTTAACTTGTGAGTAGGAGTAGTTTTATGTGGAAGCTGTTAACTTTCACACTATTACAGAAGACTTCAAGAGTTGTGGATTAGTTATTTTACTAGAGCCAGTGCTTCCTGGGTTTTCTGAATAATATGTTTCTAAATATGGTACTTGAAGAATGTGGGTCTGGTCAGAGAGCAGCTGTGCCGAGGTTTTGCTATATGTGTGATTGTTTCTTTCAGGTTTCAGGGCTATTTTGGCTGAACCTAAAAATAAGTCATCTGAGTCTTTCGAACATGACTATTACAGTAATAACACGAGGCAAGAACCAAGAGCAAGTACACTTCCATTTTGTAAGTCATGGCTTTTTATAGTAAAAATGGTTTGTAGTCTCAAGTATAGTCACTAAGTAAGAATGCAATTTGGAAGAAGGGAAACTAATGGTGTCTTAGGTCAACACTTAAGTAGCAGATTGGATGTTGAAGTTAGAAACTAACCAGGCATTTCACCTCTATATTTTTATGGCTTGCTTTGCTCTGATTGGCCAATCATTTTGTGACTTCCATTGGTGAAATTCACATATTACCTTTAGTATGTAATAGACTTGGATTGATTTTAAAAGTTGTATGCAACGCATACATGAAATGAAGGTATGCTAATGTGATGACTCAAATTATTTTGTTGATTCTTGAGGTGTACAGCCAGAATTTTGTAGTTTTGAAAAAAATGAGAACAGAATTCAAGAATCGGTCTCCAAACGTCTGTCAGTGGTATCACGGCTACCCTTTATTCAAGAGCAGTTGTTCGCCCTCTTTGATTTAGTTCCAGGACTGGAATACTGTGATGTTCAGCGAGATCCTTATACCAACAGTGGTAAGTATAAGTATAAAAAGTTTTTTTCTTTTTTCTCTGAAGGGAATCCCTTGTAATTTACCTCAATTATTTTGTAAGGCAAAATATAGTACCCTTGTTGGAAAGAATCAGTGGTTGTTGCTATCATAGCATAAACCCGAACATTCAGTTTTGCTTCAGCCTCTTTACAGGTAACCTTAAATAGTTTTACTTTTCAGTGATAAAATCTCAAGAAGGACAGAATCAAAGTCATGATAAGTGGGTTTTGGTCAAATCAATAGTTTCAAGCAGGATAAATGAAGAAAAGGTTTCATAAATTATTAGACATCTACTTAAAATGTTCTCTAAACAGATCTTTTGAGTTTTCATCTTGAAATGATGCAGGCATGTGTGTATGTATGTAGAAGCTGCTACAAGTAAATGGGATTAAATAATTCCAAAACAGGTCATGTTCTCTATCAAAAAGATTTTTTGGTGTCAGTCTTGTTTTGCTGCTGCTGAGACAAATGTGGAAGCGGTCTCTTCTCCAAGAAACTTGAAATGTAAATGATTCAGAGAGTTAAAATGTAATTTTACAGTTCTTGAGACACTTTTGATGGGATAATTGCACTTTAAATGAAATTGTGTATGCTACTGGTGTGGTTTTATTGCCAGCTTTTCAAGTTACCATAAACACGATTCATCTGTCATTAGTTAATTCCACTGAAGTTTTCTACAAATAATACTGGTTAAATAATATGAGATGTGTGGTAAAGAGACAAGAATTTTGTGTCATCCATGACTGATGTGCAGTTTAATCATTTCTCTGTACCAGTGTAGTTTGTTCCTAGGATTTAGCCATGTCATAGTGAAACTGTGTGCACTGTATTTGTAGGGTACGCTGTGATTCAGTACAGTACTGCTGCATCAGCCATATATGCCAAGTACAAATTACATGGGTTTGAGTATCCTCCTGGAAATCGATTAACTGTCATTTTCCTAGAAGATGGGAGTGATAGCTCAGAGTAAGTACTAATGCCTTGAGGTAAAACGTTGTAACTTGTGTTCTGGAGAGCAGAATCTTAAATAAATAAATTGTTATAAGAAGTAACAACACTGTCACTGTAGCTTGTTCAGTACTCCGTGTTTTCTGAAACTGGGGCATTTGATTTTAGGTTTTCTTTTTGTATGGTTTAAAATAACCCTTTTGAAACTTATTAGTCTTTGGTAAAGAAAAGATTAAAATGCATATTCTTAAGATCCTATGGAAAAATCTTGGATTTGTTGAGTATTTTTGTCAATAATATGTAGGATGTAACAAGGCTGGAATGTGTTTTTGATGAAGTTTTTGTATTATAACCAGATTTATCTGTTTGATGTCTTGGTTGTGTGCAGTAGTGCAAGCAGTGGCCTTGGGAAGCATATATGTAGGGTAAAGCTATTTGGTGCTGAGGATCGGATACCCCCACAGTGTGGGAAATCATCAGGTGTTTCACCATCTCTAACTCATTCCTGTGATTTGAATGCCCATTACAAGTTGGAGTGGATTAGGTACCCTCCTGCGGTGAATATTTTGACTTAGTTGCATCCTAAAGGAATCTAGTTCCTGTCAGACATATTCTGGGAGATGAATGAAGATACTAAGGAGGGAAAATGGGGAGATTCACTTCAGAAGTGCATGCCTGACCTAAGCTAGAAAAAATGTTGAGTGCAACCTTCATTCTTCAGTAATTCTTACACCATGGTCCTACAACTCAGACTGTAAATCTCTGCCAAAAGTACAATTGCTTTTTCTTATTGTGCAACAAAACAGAAAAACCCTGGAAAATGACAGCTGGAAGTAAACTGTCTCTGATAATATTTTAACTTCTGAACCGAATCTTTGTGCTCTTTACTAAAACAGGTGAATTTTTTCTGTCCCTTTTGCTTTTTAGACGCCTCACACAAAATGTAGTGGACTCTTGCAGAGTATTAAAAAAAGCAAAGTGTAATTTTGTATCTGTAGGTGTAATAACGTATGAGTGTTTTCAGAGAGTTCCAGCTAGCATGAATACTTTCACATTATGGCTATGGAATGTCATTAAGGCCTGGCTTGTTTTTCATTATCTACATAATATTACAGATTTCCAGAGATACTCTTAGATGTGCATTAAAACTTATTTTCTTTTGCTGAATTTAAGAGTACCATAACTTAGCTCTTTCTTTAAAGTATTTTGTTATCACTTCTGCTTGCAGCCTCATCAGAAAAATGGCAACACAGCTGGTAACAGCACAGGTGTCATCGGTGTTGCGCAGTAACAATGCGATTGTTCAGCAGTATAGGACACCTCCTGTAAGTTAACATAACGGATAGTGTTAGTATTCTTCTGAATTGTAAGGAACTTCAGATATGTCAATAAAGAACACTGCTCACTTTCTTCTGTAACTGCTTTAGATGCTGCATTTTTTCAGATGTACTTCCAATTGGTTGGTACATTTTTATTCCCTGTAAAGGTGTCTGAGCTTAATTGGATTTATTGTACAAGTGAATGAAATAACAAAAAAAAAATAAAGAAATAAAGATTAGAACTCATAGGGGCTGTTTATGTCCTGTGATGGGAACAAAAAATTGTAAGTGAGGTAAAATAACTTCCTCTGCCCCCTGCTATCAGTTAATTTATACTTGCTTTCTTTTTGCCCTGTTTCAGCAGGCGTTTGGAGGAACTTCTGCCCCACAGTTACTTCAGCCCCAAACAGATGCCATACTTCCACCACCCAAAAAAAAAGTTCCACCTGACACTTCTGTGAAGGAAAGACTTTTCATACTTTTTCATCCCCATCCTTTACCTGTAAATGTATTGGAGGATGTGTTCTGGTAAGACTCCATTTACAAATAAATGTTCCCTAACAAAAAGAAAACTAACTGAAATATTTAAAATAAGTGTTGAAAATAAAAAAGATTATCATGAAAACGCCTTCCAGAAAAGGCAGTGCACAGTGATCAGTAAGTCATAAGTGAACAGTAGGTAACAGTCGCTTTTAGAAACAATTGTGTAAGGGAGTTCACATTGAAGTATGGATGCAGTGTCATCAGTATAGCAGTTTTATTATCAATTAGCTTAACATGAGGTAAAATGTCTAGTCTTCTAATGTTTATTTTTAACCAAAAAAGTGGTACTTCCAGTTATTTCCTAATTTATTTTGCATTTTCTTTTACTTATTTGTGTAAGGTATTTAAGTATTTTGATAAATTTTCATAGTAACTTAGGTGAGTAAGTATAGGGACTTGTTTTATTTCTGATATATCATAATGGTTTGCATCTTAGACTATTTCAGCTGTTCTTTCACACAACCTCTTTCTGAGGAGCAAAGACTGGAGACAATTTTTGCCATTTTTAAAACAAATGTATAGGTAACTGTTCTCCAGCATTTTATATTTTTTGTTTGTACTATACTCTTGAAAAAGATATTTCCCTTTTCTAATAGTTTGCATCTGCAATAAATGTTTGGAAAGCCAAACTATTTTCAAAGCACCAGGACAGGAAAAGAAATTATATGTACATGTGTGGAATTTAAAACTGTGCCTATTTGATACACTGGATTTTCTTAATCAGATGCTGGAGAAGGAAAAGGCTATGTATACACTTGTATAACTTTGGTATGCAGCAAACAGATTATTTTTTAAAAACGTATTTTAAGGGTCTCTCTAGGAATCTCCTGAGGGCTTGGAAATCTGTATTTTTCTCTAGAGCTTTTGTGCTTGCTTTGAGTCATTTCAGTGAGACCTCGTCAAAGATGAATCACAGCTGAGCAAGTTCATTTAAGTGAAGTACAAGTTTAGCTTCTGAATTATCTGCTGGTTTGCGTGTGTATGTCTTATTTTTGGTTTGTTCAGGTTTTTATCTTGTTTTGTTTTTGTGGGGTGTTTTGAGTGCCACTTAGTTTTGGGGACTATAGTATTGATTAGCTTTACATATTCTTTTAAATAAGAGAGAAATCACTGGTGTTTGTGGTTCTATCATAATATTCCATAGAAAATACCATCTATGACTTTTGGTGTTTCTATTCCTGCCCATAATTCAAGAGAAGAAAATATGAAAATTGGGAGTTTTAGAAGAGGGCAGCAGAAAACATAGCATAGAGATCACAATACAGTTTTGACAGTTAACAAATCACATATACTTGAGATTGGATATGTTGCAGGAAAACCTGTAAATTATCCTTTTTTCCCCCCTCCAGTCGTTTTGGACAATTGATACAAGTTTACCTTGTGGCTGGAAAAAATGTGGGCTATGCAAAATTTGCTGATAGAGCAAGTGCCAGCGAGGCCATCACTGCGTTACATGGGAAGATCGTGAACGGGGTCAGGCTCAAAGTGAGGTTGGCAGACTCACCCTCCGAGGAGCCCAACAAGCGCCAGAGAACTTACTGAGCAGGTGAGTACTCAGTCTCAGCTGTTACTGCCACTGAAGTTCTACTTGAAATAGTGGTAGGTGAAATGTTTTCAAGTTAGATACAAACATGTAATGATAAACTTTAAACCTATTCTTAGCTAGCAACTTGAAATGCAATTTGTGGTATAACTGTGTGTGTATACATATATTAAGGTGTGTGCATGCTTATATAGGCACACATGTACTTTTTTAGCAAAAATGAATTTTTATAATTCTCGGAAAACTATGAACCAGTTGATAAAAATCAGTCTGGGTTGTTCATAGAAAGACTCACTTTTGTATGTAAGAGAATCAGTTAACATTGAAAAAAAATGCAGAAATAAACAGTGGAATTGACCTCATCTTGTATGTGTCTTTTTTGAATTAAAAACACATGCCATTAGTGGTGTTGGATAAAGATACAGAGTTGAGCCCTTTGAGGGCAGAGGAGTGAAGGGGTAGATAAAAAAAGGACGTGAGAGAGACAGGTAAGGCTTTCAGGTGAAACAGAAGGTTTGGGATATTTGGGTCATATGGATTCTCAGAAATCAGGGTAGCTGGAATGTGTGATAGTGAAGAAAATATTGCAGAGCTTATGGTGGAGGGATTGAGATGCATGTTTAAGAAAATTAGTTTGAGAACTTATTGTTTGGTGCTTTTGGCCTATGAAAGCTGGCTAAATTCTTAGAGAGGTTTTATATTTTATAGACTTCAGGGACCAAAACTCAATTGTTCTTTTGAAATATTGGTTTGCTTCAAATTGTATCAAATTTCTTCTTTTTTTAACATTTTTATTATTTTAACATTAGACTTATTACTGAAGGAGACATATAAGAGGAGGAGAACAAGCTAAACCCTGTTTTCTACAAAATAACTTTCAAATATTACTATAGCTTCCAACTATTTCCAGATGCCTTATTATCTTCCTAGGGGACATGAAGTTTTGATTTAACTTACTCAGAAAACATCACCTGAAATCCTGACTCTTCACCTCAATATTTTACCTTTAAGCTTCATTCCTTGTACCTTTCTTCGTATAAATGTACTTTGTGACCCCAGAGTTGCAGAGACCAAAAAAGGTTTTGCCCAAATTGTTCTTTTTTCTTCTTTTTTCCTAAGGACTTTCATGTTTGTCTTTTGATAAGCAGCAAATGCTAAAGGTGGCCTTAGTCTTTATACACAGCTTTATTTTAAAAAAAATATATTTTTAGCATTCTTTTTCTGCATTGAATTATAGCTAAAACTAATTTGAAACTTTTTTATTTTGTTTTAATCAGCAGCTCTGGTGAATGCAATTTTAAGTAACTTGAACCCTTGCTCTTATCTCTGTACAAAGTTTGTTCTTAATGTGACTTTTACTTTCAACAATTAAAGGCCAACCTCTGGATCTCTACAGGAATAACTATGATGTGATGTGTAATACAGTACCAGCTCTGCCTTGTGTACTTTTTACTAGAAAAGTGTAAACACAATATGCATCCAAAATTAGAAAGATGATTTATTCTTATGTTTTCTTTCTTTGTTTTTAAGAAAGATAAGAGGGAGAAGATTGGAAAGTTCTCTTCTGATGGTCTATCTAAAACTTACTTTTTTTATTCACACATGTCAACACATATACAAGCACATGTTTTTCCAGTCGTGATTTTTGAGAAGATTCTTTAAGGTCTCCAGCTGACAAAGGTGTCCAGTTGGTCACCAAAAGGGATTTTCAAAAGGCTAAAGCTTACTTTGTATTTCAAATTACGTTAGAAAATTCTGATAGACATATTATTGACTCTTTAGAAACATGGACTCTCTTATAAGATCAGAGTAAGACATATACATTTGTTGTTGTGCTATTTTATCTAATTAGAAAAATAAAAAAAGATCCTATTTAAAGAATTATTTTTTTACAACATGCAAAATTACAGCAGAGCTCTCTTAGGTCCTTTCCTAGGTTTTTGCATTTCTATAAATTTTCAAATAACAGAGTACTAGTTTTAGTTGTTCAAAGACAGACACCCTAAGTCTGTCTTGGACAGATTACTAGTAATTCTGGTGCAAATTCCTGCTGAGTATTTCCCTCCTGGTTAGTTTTTTGTCTGCTGTGTCTGTGCAATAACACAGGGAGAAGATATTTCTAAATTTACAGTGTTACATCTTGTTACATTCTGAGTCTTTGAGCAGGTTGTTTTAGCATCTATCTCGTCTCAGGATAGACAGAAAAAATTACTTGTTCTCCTTTTGTCCTTTAGTTGGTTTCTCAAATTCAAATGGTGCATAAAAGGAAAGATTCCTTTTCTAAAGGGCTTGCCCGTTTCAATGAAGCTTACCACTGCCTGACTTTACACTGGACTGGCTGACAAACAAATTTGCAATATTGTAGAGGCTTAGCTTTTGTTTTCAATTAAAGTGTTAAATTGTGCCTGTGAGAGGAGATGGGATTCTCTCTACCTCTGAAATAGCTGTGAGGTTTTTTTCCTGAAGATGTATTAACTTTTCTTCTTTTTGAATTTTAGCTGTAGCAAATAATCTTCCTAGCTAAAACTTCTGTGGGTTCTCACTTAAGGAAGTCATTGCCTCTTAGAAAATAATCCTTTCTAAAGTCCTGTTGTATTGCTTGCCTTTTGTCTCTCACAAGGTGACTGGATTTCTCAAATAGTCCTTTCTATACAAGGTTCTCTGATTAAAATCTGTGATAAGACCTGCGAATTCTAGAATCTATATGAAAATAAATGTAATTTGATGGAGTAATTTAATTTAAATAAAATGTTTATTTTTTCAATACACTTGAAGTTTTTCCCAAACACTTTCCTATGTAAATAATATTTTTAAAAATACGATTTACAAAATTGCTTCTTAAAAATATTTTATGGTACCAGTATGCTACTGTTAATGCTCTTACAATGTAAAACTTCTGACTACAAGAACTTTCTGTTACCTTGCAACAACCTTTGTTTATCGGGCAAATTTGCATACATGTGTATTAATATTCTAAACTAATGCACCTAGTGAATTTTACAGACTCAGGCTCTCCTACAAATCAGTGAAAATTCAATTTATATGAGTAGTTAAAAGTAGCAGAGAAAAGATGGAAATACAGACCAACAAGGTTCTCTTAACTGCTTTAAGTTCTAATGTAAGGGTTTTTTTAGGGTGAGGTCCCCTCTTATGCTAAGTATTAATGGCTGAAATAATCACTTTAACCTATCTTGCTTTGAATCAGTGTAGGCTTGAGAAGACAACTACAGTGTGTACTTCTAGGCAGCTGCTAAAAGCAGACCTGTCTTAATGTTCTTGCTGCTGACCGGCTTGTGCTCTCCACTTTTGCTTAACTTTGAGTATTTTGTGAAAACCTCACTGCAATGTCTGATACCAGTTATGTAAATTCTATCATTCAAAAAATAGAAGAGGAAGGAAAGAATTTTGCTATCTTTCCGAAGAATGCATTGTGGAATTCCAGTTAATCCCTTTATTGCAACCTAGTAAGTCTATTTCAACACCAGCCCCAGCCCCAGAACAGCACCCGCCACACAACAGACCCACAAACAAATAAAACAAAAACCCAAAACCCACCCAAAAAGTCTTTCACAAAGCTTTCCAGTAGTCCTTAGAAAGCTGAGCTTTGAACAAGCACTATATTAGAAGTGAGACACAGCTATATGGAACTGGATTCTGTGGCTTTTAATAGTCATTGCTGATTGACTTTAACCCACAGCAAATGGATTCATTGCATTTTTCCCCTTCTGAAAAATTTTGGTGGTTTTTAAAAAATTATTTAGTTACTTAGTAAATTGAAGAACACTCTGTCACAAAATACTTGGTTATTATTATCCTTTGTTGCTCTTGCTCTGAAAGTCCTGCATCACTGATTTGATTTGCATTCATTTTTTTTTCTTTACTTAGAATTTTATTAAAATCTTGAAGTTAACATGTGTACTTATAATAACATATTGCTGTGCAAAAATGTTTAAAAAAAGTAATTGTATCATAGTTGAAATACATTCTGAAAAAAATAGCTGTATTTTGTATCAACAGTATACTGCAGAAAAAATGCTGGTTTTTACATACTGCTCAGAAAAAGATGCAATTCTTTAAAGAAGTTAGAGAAGCATACGTAACTCTTTAGTAATATTCTTCTAAAGATATTGAAAGCCTTATTTATATACTGTTGTAATGATTCTGTTTTATAATATGTACTTTAAAATAAAAATAGGTATGTTGCTTTTTGATGCTATTTTTGTACTTGTGTTTTTTCTACAGAAACTAAATAATGACATGACCCTCAGCTAGCTGACTGACTGACTGAAAACGTGACTAGACATGGTTCCTGTGGGCAGTGACAGCTTTTTCAGTGACAGCTTTTTTTTTTTTTGTTAATTGTTACTTAGTTGATCTTCTTTCTATAGTGCTTTTTGATTCTGAATATGCAGACATGCAATTTTGAAAGTTATCTAGGTATTTAACATTGTAAACTGGTGGTTGTTCTTGTAGTAGTATATAATGTTGTATTAGAGAAATAACGCTTGTTTTTACCTGAATTCCTCCTGTAAGATGGAAATTACAGTGATGGGGGAAATAAAGGAGTCTGCATTTTCTGACTTGACTGGTTAGTTGATAATGATTCAGATTTTGTTAAAACAGAAGACATTTCTCATTATCCAAATTGCATTGAAAAATGAAGTACAGTAAATTCAAAGAAAATTAAACAACTTTTCAAAAACTGGTAACAGGCATGACAATATTAATCTATATTTAAGAAAATAGCTGTATTTGAGAAAATAATTCAAAGTACGTTCTTAAACATTTTGTTGACTTGGGCCAAAAGTATTCATTATGCTTTGTGTGCTGTTTAGTGAAAGGGACATTTGACTGTGGAGCAGACTACCAAAACTGCATGCATTTATCCTTTCTTATCCTGAGGTCTTTTGGTTATAAATGTGGGGAAAGTATGGAGTCCAGGGTTGTGGTTTTACTTTTGTTTTTGTTTGTTTTGAGGGTTGGGGTTTTTTTCCTCTGCTTGTTTTTTTTTTCCAGAAGCTTTCAATGTGTCTGTTCAAGTAAGACTTGGGCAAGTCAGCATTTCAGCAGGATGAAGAGGATTCTGGCACTGATGGAGAGTAAATGAAGATGGTTCAAATAAGTATTTGCACAGAAAATTTTCAAATGCCAAATACTTTTCTGTGTATTCCTGCATACTACTTGTTCAATTGAAAATATCCTGGTTATTAAAACAATTTATACAGATAAAATTGAGGAATTCTAGTTGTATGCACGCTAGAGGACAAGCATGCCCTTGGATGCATCTTCCCAGCATCTCCCATCCTGGTCCCTTGATCATTGCTGTGGGGAGAGACAGTGAAGGATCCTGTAAATTCTGTCTCTGAGCACCTTCAGAAGTTCTTTCCAAGAAATCCCTACCTTGGAAGAAGGCAGGGGTGAGAATGCAAGTCTTACTTCTTTAGTTCCAGGTATGGGATAGTGAACTCTGTTTCAGGGTAGACACACCAATTTTAATGTGCTGGGAAAGTTATTTCCATTTTTAAGGGGGATTGGGTCACAGGGGAGACAGAGTGAGTGACAGTAGATCTGGATAGTGGGGTTTAAGAAACAATGAGATTTGAGCTTTTATTCTACCTGCTTTTCTCCTCTCTCTGCCAGCAGTGTTAGGTTTGCTTGGCCTCAGGTTCCCTTCCCAGCAGGGAGATGATGCTGTTGGGAGGGCTGGGCAGAAGGTTGCTTCTGTGCTGTGCAGCTGCTCAGTCACCAGCTTGGGTCCCACTGGCGAATATCCCTGGGCAGCCGTGGGCTTTTGTTCTTATGGTCCTGCTGAGCTCCAGGACCATCGCCCCCCCTACCATGATTCTCACCTTCTGCTTCTCCAGTCTGTTATTCTTTCCAAGACTGTTACTTCTTTCCAGGAAACCTTCTTTGCATCATCTTTTCTGGTGCTGCAGCCCCCTCGCTTTCCCAGGCTCAATAGCAAATGTGCAGAAACACACCACCTTACAATACTGGGTTTGTCTTTTTATTAACTTAAGCTATGTTTTTACCTACAACAGGTGGACTGGTTTTCTTGTTTTATTTGTTTTTGAAAGAGAAGGAGAAAGTTAGAAGGTATTGGAAAATACCTTCAGTTGTAAGTAGCTGAAAGCTGCAGGTGAAGCTTCTTAAGTTTCTCCATTGTTTCCCAACAGCAAAACACATGCACCCAATAAAGCAGTGTCCCTGGCTGGGTGGGGTGGAGGGAGTGGAGAGTTTGATAAAATCTTTATAACTGGAAGGCTTACTTAGAGCTTTACAATTCCATGCTTTACAGTCAGCTGTCTTAAACTACTGCTGGGATGCAAACCTAGATTAGCCATCTGGTAATGTCATTTGACTTCACCTACTATGAGATTAATGCAACTTGAATATTTACATGCAGGTTACTTAATGTTTCTTATACAGCAAATATTTTAAAGTATTCAGTAAATTGGTCTTTAATGCAAAATACAGTCACATTCAACTAAATCTTATTTCCTGCTCTTTATAAAGACAACATCAGTAAAAATAGTTTTTCATTAGAGGGTATATGAGAATAAGCACTGTCATTGCAATTTGTTAAATTCAATGTGACAAAATGTATTTAAAAAAAACCCCAGTTTTTCCTATGTTGAAAGAATAATTCAGATGCTTAAATGTGAGGAACTTGCCGAATAAAGATTGCCTAAGAAACCTTCTCTCCATCTTCCTAGTACGTGTTACAATGCAGTCCTTGATGACTCACCAGGAGCTTTTTCCCCCAAGAGCAGTTTCATTCAGCACAAAAAACAGAACTGAATCAGGGCTTCACAGTTAACATAGGCTGTAAAATTCCTACTGAATTTGATGTAGATGTTAGAAATTAGAGGTTTATGGTTGAGCCTGGAGAAATGGATCCTGTCTCTGACTCTAGCCCAAAGGTTGTTTTTAAGGAGGGTTGCCATTTCTCTGGATTTCCCCTGAAAAAGTCCCAGTTTGGGTTGGTGTGATAGGTTTTTTTGAGGAGTTGGCTGGTTTTATATGTGGTTTTTGGGTTTTTTTCTTCTTCCTTCATGATGAATTTCAAGTAGCATTTGGGGCTTTCCTGTATTTGCTGTGGAAAAATAATTCTGACCAGGTTGCCATAAATCCTAAATCCAGACCTGTTAAGCAGCACCTTTGCAGACTTAACTGTACAGTCAATGTCCACAGCGAGTTCAAAATTTTCAGAAAGTATCAGTCCCATTTTGCAACCATGGAGAGACACCATGCCCATCTAGAGGGTCTGACACATGCTGCTGAACCTGTGTGGTGTGGTGTATATGCACAGGACCAGGTGAAATGCTGAGAATCCCTGTATAGTCAGTTGAAAAAAAACCAACTTCTCGTGTATGTGATAGAATCATCCTTTTGATGAATCTCTTCTATGTCAAGATCCCTGGTCTAAGATGGTACTGAAGGTGGATACCTGTGTGTTTAGGGGGTATAAACATCCTCAGGAGGATAAACACTCCAAAATGAAGTGACTGGTGTCTGTATTTGGCCATCCAAGATGGGGGAAAAAAGAATCAAGTTGGTATGATGCTAACAGCTACTTGACGGAGCATTCAACACAGACAGAGAATTAAAAGATAACCTTTACAACTTGAAGTAATGTTACAAAGTAGAGTAGTGCCATTTTCAAATTGTTCTCAATCTTGTTTTTATTACTACATGTCTCTGGGAGGAGAGGGCCACTGTACTCCCCAGGGCATGGAAGAGCAGTGCTGTGCAGTCCTGCTTGGGCTATGGAGCTCTCTTACATTTGTTCAGTCAGGTCTGCAACTGAAGAGAATTGGAGGCTGGAACTTTAAAAAAAAGAAATTTTCCCACTTCCAGTTCTGAGACTTCAAGGTACCTGAAGAAGCAACTCTGCTAGCAGTCATCTCCCTTTTAGTCACTATTGAGCCAGGCTACTGGGTGACTTGCATGGAGTCATTTGTAGTGTTCTAGTAATGTTTTCTAGAAGATAGTTAAACCCAAATCATTATTGCTCTCCTTGGAGTTCAGTGTATTTACCGAGAATATTAATGTACTGTTCTTCTCCGGCTAAGTAACAGTTTGTGTAAATGCATCTTGCTATTTTAAAGTCTCCCAGCATTTTTGATTGTATATGATGCTCATCACTCCCTTTTTCAGTTGTTATATAGCACTACTGATAAGTGGCATGTTGCTTTTACAGGTCCTTTCATTGGTAAGTAAAAACTGTGCGCTGTGAGAGTGAGCAGTAGGTTCCTGCCCTGGAAAAGAACCCATGTCACTCGTATTTTTTTGACGGTGTTTAGTGAATTGACCAAAACTATATAGGGGTTTTGGTGTGTTGTTTTGCAGTATCACTGCTTTAGTGCTTGTAAATAGAATTTAGTATGCTTATCTGCAAGTGACTTGGATTTCAGCTGTGTTTATCAGCCATAGTTTCTGTTGGCATTGAAAAAGGCTTTTGTACTTTTTGATAAGGAAGTAACACAGATTTCATAAATGACACTAAATGATGTCTAGTAGAAATTTATCCATTTATGGAGTCATAACTGCTTGATCAGTAGAGGAGCCTTTTCTGTGTATAACTGGAGGAAGATACTAATTTGCTTATGTTGCCTGAATGTCTACATTAGGGTATTTCTGATCATGAAGTGGAAAAAGGCCGTTCTCAAGAGAGCTGTGCATTCTGAATGTGGTCTGTGAGTTGGTGATTACAGTGCCCGTCACTGGATCCTGGGGCTCCTGAGACCTTTTCCTTTGGTAGCACAAACCACTAGAGCACTTCACATGGGGGCAGAGCCCAGCTTTGCAGTGCAGTGTGTAATTGGATTTCCTTGGCATCCTTCCTTTCATCTTCCTGTTCATGGTCCTTTTTCTGACCTGGGGCACTCTGTATTTCTTTTCTGCTCTGTCTGTAGAGAGATCATCTAACATCTGCAATACCAGGAACTTCCACTCTTTCAGTTACTGTAACAGTAAGTGAGAGAAGGAATTTTGTATGTAAGTGGAAGCTGTTAAAGGTGAAAACATCATGTGATTATGTGCCTAGCTCCAATTCAGGAAAACTACTAATTTCATATTCTCATCCTGCCATTTTCCTGAACTTACTATCTTTGTCAAACATTCATTTAAAACTTCACCAAGGATTCTGCTCAAGTTTTTCACAGAATATCAGATGAGAACTGCAGTTACATTGGTAATTTTTCTCCAAATAAAATGAAGAAAAACATATGAAAGAGAAAAGGAGGATTAACAATGCCAAGTTTGCTTACAATTATAGAAAAGGGACAAAGGGTGACACTGCAGCCTCCAGTGCTGTGAGGCAATCCCCCTGGTTCCAGCAGAGGTCACTGGGCTCCTGGGTGTGCAGGGGGAGATTGCAGCTCAAAGCTGACACTCCTGAAAATCTTAACCTGCTCTTAAGGTAATCAATCTGTATATAGAATTTCATAACCAAAACATGGTGCTTTTTTCCACAGATAAAGAATTATTGTTAGCTGTATCAATTTCAAACAAATAATATAAGTTAATAATTAAAATAATTTTTTAATTGATTTAAAAGTAATTGAGAGAAGACAGAAGCGTAGATTCTCACATATTTTCTCTGAATTATTTTTAAGCCGTTTATTTCTTTATAGTCTTTTAGCTTTGAAATACGAATGTTCTAGTTTTGCTTGCATAAGCCTCACATATCTATTTCTGATTTATTTTTCTCTATTCCAGAGACTTTTCCTAGTTTTGCAATGCAGGATTAGCCAAATGGTTTTAAAATTGTCATGCCGAGTATGAAAATTTTCTGTGAGATACCTGAAAACGTACAAAGGTGTATACAAAGAACCTCTTTATACTATTTTTTGGCATTTTTGCAATTTCTCTGTAAAAGATTAGGAGCAAGATAATGAGCAGGAACTAGGAAGAGAATCAGGGGAAAGAAGGAAAAAACAAAGGCGAAAGAAGAAAGATTATAAAAAAAGGGATTCAGATTTCAAGAAATAGAATAGGAAACAGTCTAATAGGAGGTAAGGCATGACAGTTCCTGGGGGAAAGCCAATTCAGATATTGGGAAAAGCAGGATAATACAAATTATTCAGATCTTAAGACACGAGATAAGGGGCACTGCGATGCTCTGGAAGCCAAATGCTTTAAGATTAGGTTGTATATAGGGATTTAGAGTCCTTTGGAGGGATGTCTATCACAAATGACCTGCAGAAACCTTTACATCAAGCTATAGTACCATCACTTTTGTGTCTTATTTCTCTTTCATTTTGAAATGCAGTGATTGTCACACCCCATGCACATTTCATAATGAATATTATGGCACCAGAATTACTTTAAAAGCAATATTTGTTTTTTCAAAATTTTGTGCTTTCTGTTGAGCTCATTTATCTTGTTAGGTAATTTCTCCTTCATCAGTCTGCTGCGTGGTGGTTCTGTTCCTCCTCCTTGTGCTGACACAGCTCACCCCAGCTGCAGCTGTCTGGAGTTCACTGAACAACTTGCAGGACAAATTCACATCAGGTCACTCATCCACAGCCTCTGCTTTTGGCAGGGACAAGCACGGCAACAGAAGCTTGAATTACAGGCAGGATCAGGCCTCCTGCAGCCAGCCTGATGCTGTACTGCACTCAGAACTCAAGTGGTTCCAGATGCTTCAGACACCTCTGGTAGGTGAAGCTGTGGAGACTGAAGCTCTGCACCATGCAGCTCTGCTGGGTACAAGAGTGAAGAGAAAGTGCATAGCTGGATATATAACACAAAACAGTTTTGTATATAACACAGTTTTTTTATATAACACAAAATACAGTTCAGCTGCTTGCTCTGCTTGGTTATAAATGCTTTAAAGGAAGCTTTAAAGAGGAGGTCCTTTGAGGGATGATGTGCTTTATGGCCTTGGTGCTTTGCAAACATCGTAAATCACAGCTTGAAAGTAACACTTCAATGCTGTAAAGTCCACATATCTCAGATGGTGGGGCTGTTGTTTTGAACTATACGTGGTACTATCAAATTAATTAATTATTGATATAAACCTCTTATTTCATCTACTTTAACAGTATATATCTATCTGCTCCCAGACATTAATTCTTTTATTACAAATTTTTCTTGGAATTCTGCAAACTCTGGGGCTTGGGAAGGTGAGGTTTCACCCAAGATGAGTTTTTTCAAATCCAGTGTTAACATGCAATATCCCAACACAATATCTGCAGGAGTTAATATTTAGACTGAAGAGTTAACTGCTCTATATTTAGTGAAAATATTTACAAATCCTGAGCATGCGAGTACAGAATTTTCCCTGGGAATTCTTCCAACTCTTCTGACCAAGTTCTGTCTTTGGAAAATGCTAATGAGTAAATTTTCCAGATGCCATTTTAAGAAATACAGGACGATGTTAACAGAGCATATTCAGGTATGTGGACATGAAAACTTACCAGAAATACAAATATATGCTGGAAGTATTTTCTAAAATTGAAATTATAAGCAACTTAACAAATAAAATTGCAAGATTGCTGAAAGTTATTTAAAGTATCAGAATGTTGATTGTCCTCATCCTGGGCACACTAAATCCCCCTCCTGATGTGTTCGCTATATCTAAGGATAGCATGCAAGTTATATTTAATCAGCAAAACAAAATCAAAGCATGTGAAAACATGTACTGTATGTCTTGACCCACTGATGTTTCTAAGTTTTTATCAAGTCCACAGAATTCACTTCTATTCAGAGTTAACATTAGTATAATAATGCTGGGGGACATTAAAATTTGCTGCCCTTCTCTGTGACAACATGCCAGCTAAGCGACTTAAAATTATGGCTGGAATTTTAGATGTGGGTTATCACAGTAGGTTTTTCTTTTGCCATTTTAAAGGCCAAGGATACAAACATGGCCTCATGCCAGGGTCCCCAAAGCATTCTTAGAATTTTATCCTGGAGGCCATCTAAAACTGTTTGAAGCTGAGTAATCTCTATTGTTGCATTAGAAAAATAAATTAATTAGATAGTTCTCAGAAAGTGCAGAGGAAACTGAACTACTGTGACCGTTTTTTAAGCTATTCCAGTGGAGTTACTGAGAGAAAAGTCCTTTAAATACTGAACCTTAAAAGTACTTGGTTTAGAATAGAAAGCAGAATGCTGGTAATAGCCAGCAGGGTTACAAAGTAGCATTAACACCACTTCCAAACAGATTTCTTCCTCTTTGTTGTTGTTTAAAATGTATCCAAGTGTTTATAATGCTTTGGTTTTCAGTCTAAACAGTAATGAAATCACACGTTCAGGGCACGGGACTACTACCCATTGCCAAAATCAAGTAGGAAACAAACTCTCTTCCTTAGTGTGGAGATAGTTAGCTATAACTGTATCAATGATACAGGTTTTGTTTATGTGAGACTGAACCACTGCAGCTGGTTTGTCATATATTTGTCTTTGGAGATTCTTGAAGTTCTGATAAACTGCATTTCAGATTTGCTTTTCAGATTTCTGGCTTCTTGTATTTAATAGGGATATTCTTAACAGCACTCTTAACGAATTATGATTATCGATATGTTTACTTGTAATTTCAGTTTTAAATCATCTTGGGGTGTTTCTACTTCCCTTTCTTTCTTCCCTTATTTCTTCAGTGACAAGACATAATTTTCCCTTTATCTTCAGAGATATCCAAGAATGCTTAAGATTATAGTTAGTGATGATCTATGAATATGGAAAGTATTTTTGTAATATTCTATGCCTTTTTTATGTTTCTTATGTTTTTATGCTTCATGATTTCTCCTGCTATGTGCTACCCCAGTCTTGTATAAAGGAGAGTAAAATATGGTGCTGAAATGAATAGACCAGTGGATATAGATGATCGCTACAGAAACTGAAGAGCAAAATGTTAAGAAGATAAAAACAGTTTTTCCAAGTTCTCTTCAGTGGAATGAAAAAAACACCGAAATGGAAAGATCAAAAACTGAGAGTCTGGTTTCCATCCCAGGGAAGATGGGGAAAGGCAGGAATATGCTTGCATATGTAGGGATGGTGATTGTCCTTGGTTTATGACACCTAACTGAGCTGAAAGAAAAGAATAAACCATTTGAATGGCTGCACAAGATTGTGTAAAGGTCCATTTAATCTCATATTCTGCTCTCTACAGTAGCTGGAAACTGGTGCTCAGGGAGAGTGTTGAAATGGGGCAGATAATGAGTGTGGGGCAACTCTCAGTAGGCAATGGGCATGTACCTTCTCAGCAGGAACCACAAAGGAAATTGTTATGCCTACAGCTGTCCTTCATCCATTTGTACAAACCCTGACTGAAAACATGTCTCTTCAGCTTCATAGTGCAGTATAGAAGCAAACCATCTGAATTAATAACATTTTTAATGGAAAACCTTTTCCCAGTTGTTTTAAATCCACTGCCTGATCATTTACTGAGTCTCCCTTAAGTCTTGGGTGATGAAAAATATTATGTGATTATTTCCTGTCAGCCTCCTATGTATCATTTGGGACTTTATACATCAAAAGACAATTCTTTCTTAGCCTGCTCTTCAACTAGATCTCCTCACATATGCATTTCCATACTTCTGTGTATATTTTTTTGGCCACATACATGCATTTTCTAGTTTAACATTTTCATATGAAGGAACCAGAACAGTACACAGCACTGAAGTGCAAGAGATTTACATAGGGTTGTAATGAGCTCTTCTGCTTTGTTCTCTGCTGCTTTTGGGGCAATTTCTAATATTGTTTGCCTTTTGGACTACTGCTGAGTAGCAAACTAATGTTTGCAGGAAACTACTCACAATGACTCCAAATAATAAAGACTAATTTAGAGCTCATTATTATGTATGTTTAGTTAGGGTTATTTTCATTACGGTTTACATTAGTTTGCAGCTATTGACATAGACTTTCAGCGACAGTCCCTTTGCCCTTTTGCTCACTATTGTCAGATCCTTCTACAGCTGCTCAGACTCAGCTTTCATTTTGCCTACCGTGAGTAATTTTGCATCATCAGGACAACTGCAAAGATTGTTGGTCTTCACACAAGTAATTTTAGGCTATTTAGGTGCAACACTGCTCATCAGAAGTATTCTAAGTAATTCAGCCCGAAGGAGGACTCAAAGAAGAAAGTAAATAATGTTGTCTTGGGTGGTCTGAATCTGTCAAAGGAAGGGGACATTGATCTGGTTACCTGATGTTGGTCCTGATGGTAGCTGTGCTTTCTGATTCATGGAGATGGCTTTTCAGTCCTCTGGCACTCTTCTACTGTAGGGCACATGCAGATTTCATCTTTCTGGTGCCTTCCTTTCTGCTTTCATAGCATGTACCCGCTATGAGCCTGCCACTGCCACCCAAGCTCTCCCTCTGCCTCATGTGTTTATTCTCAGACACTCTTCAGTGCTGTTTGGTGCTCTACTTCATGCTTTTTCTTCAAAGCACTTTCGGTTCACTGATTACTACTACTATACTCTCACAGTTTTGCATAATTCAATGGATTTGCAAAAAAGACAAGGTGTAATTTGCAAAAATCTTTAATAGAAACACATCTACCTATGCCTTGTCTAAGGCTACCATTTTGCCAAACACACACAAAAGTTAACAATAAATGACAGCAAAGAAACAACAATATTGCTTATTACAGGAGAAAATAAAAATACTTTCTTAGGGTTCTGTAAGCAAATATTTTCAATACCCATAGATCTGCTTATCTTCAGCATATGGTTGGTAAGCAAACATTTGCTTTTATATTTAGCAAACTTCCCTGGTGCCTGAATGAAAGAATTAGGGTTTCCATTTTAATTGTGGAAAGAATTCTATGGTTTAACCTGTGGAGGTTTTATATTTGCATGGACCATCAAACCATGTTTTATAGTTTTCTTTCAGAGAACTTGCCTCCCAGTTGTTGATGAGTGTAAACTTGAGAAGAACAGGTCAAGTTCTTGGATGGACAAAATAGAAGATAGCTCCTCTCCTGTGTTTAGGTCCTTACCTCAACATTTCATCAAGCTATTCAAACCTTTGCTCCCGGTTGTGCAAATTACGAGTGAAAATCAGTGAAAAAAATTCCTCATGTCATTATGTAACAGCTGCATAGATTTTCACAATTGTATGCAAGATTACATAAGATTGGCTTATATCACCATTTCTGAAGCGATATGGCCATCACTGGCCAAAATTATCTAAGAAACAGTTCTATGTAAAAAAGGTCTCAGAAGATGAGAAGGGTACCTGCATGCATACACTTAACTGGCATTTTGTCAGCTACCATCTTTGTAACATAACTATAATTTTACAATTTAACAAAACATTTAAGCTGACCTTCTACATACTTGTTTCTCTTTGGTTTCAGTATAGACAAATCAGTAAAAAAAAATAAATCTCTGTAGAATAGCCACTTAAGAATTTAATATCAAGATCATTAGAGAATATCAAAGAATAAGTTGTTCAGAAACAAGTGAGCTAATTAACACCACAGTTTTCTGGAATGAATTCCAGGTCACAGATGTTGAGTGGTCTCTTGTCTGAAATGGTGTTGTTGAAGGGTGACCTTAAGAGACCTCCATCTTCTTGCCCTGTTACTTACTTCCTTTAGGAGAAAAATAAGTGACTGCATTACTGGTATTATTAAGTGTTCCATAATGTATGTGGCTTCTTACTTAATCTTTCTATGGATTTTATATGAAAACTTATTCTGACAGCCACCATAATCCCACTTAATCTTTTTCCTTCTTTAGCTCTCGGAAACTAAACACCAAAAAGAAAACATTGTGTTACTTAATGAATTCCATAATTTTATTCAACCACATTCAAAATGAGACTTGCAGGTTCAGCTGAGAGAATAAAGCTTTTTTTTTTTTTTTTTTTCCAGGAAGCTTATCCTAGAAGTTACACAAAAAATAGCGTTTCAAGAGATCGTTCTACGGAGGTCTTTGCTTTAATAGGAAAACAACTGTGGTCTTTTTTATGCCAGGGTCCCCAAAATGATAATTTGTTGCACAATGATGCTGCTGAATCTGGAACTGCCAGTTTGAGAAATGAAGAAAACATAAACCAGCAGCACACAGCCAGTTTGCCTTTGCTTAAAGAGTAGTGTAGGCTCAGTAACTTATAAAATGCTGTAAATCTACTTTTTTCCCCCAGGTATTTAAACTTTTTTCCCCATCTTCTCTTACTGAAATTTGCTGACAGTGACATCTAGTTCTCCAGGGATTTCAACTGATTTTCTTGGACAACACAATCTATTTCCCTTCTTGTTACCAAGAACCAGAGAGCAGGGAGGAAGTTAATAGTAGGAGGAGTGTGCAGTTTGCTAAGAGAGGTCTCAGAGCCATCCCTGGAGGGCAGGACAGGGTGCCAGAGGCAAGTCATTAATCAGGTAGGTGAGTCTGAAACCTGTCTCCTCCACAGCAGGGTGACCTGTACCACTCAGTAGGTTCTCTACACAAGACAGTTCAGCTTCCCGTTTCCAAAGGTGTGTCTAAGCTATCAAGGCTGTCATAGAAGTTGTGATGAAGGATCTACAGAAAAAAATCCCCAACAAACCAACCAACCAAAAAATCTCGGAAACAACAACAAAAAAATCCCTAACAGATTAAGCCAAAGGAGTGATTTCTACAGCAGTTTTCTAGAGCATGCAATGTTTTTTTACAACAACCTCCCATCATCGGGTGACAAAGACTGATCAGCTAATGCAGTGAACACTGCGGGAGGGTGACGGTGCAAGGTTGGGTGTCGTGCTTGTGTCACCAAGCCTGGGTGGGAGAGGCCCTTACGCGGCTGCTGACAGCCCGGTCCCTCGGCGGCCCCCTTTGTCTGACAGCCTCCTCCTGGCACGCCGGTGACCCTCGCTCCAGCGCAGTCCCGCTGCTGCCCACGTACTTTCCCCTTTAATTCCACACCTGATGTCACGACCGAAGCCCATGACTCGGTCCCCGCCGCTGCCCCGTTTCTCCGACACACCGGCAGCAGCCTGACTCGGGGCTGTGCTCGGCGCACCGGGGCCGCCTGCGGGAGCGGTGAGGTGCTGTGCTGAGCTGTGCTGTGTGTGCGGTGCCGTACCGTGCCGTTCTGTGCTGTGTGTGCGGTGCCGTGTGTGCTGTGCCATCCCCGGCGCTGCGCGCACAGGGCCGCAGCCGCGCCCGGCAGACCATCCATCCCTGCACCGCCCGGCCCCGCTCAGCACGGTCCCCAACACCCAGCACCCATCNNNNCCGTGTCCGCGCCCCGCCGTGTCTCTGCGGCCCCGGGGCGCATCCCGAGCATCCATCCATCCATCCGGGGTTACGTAACGCCATCGGCGCGGGGGGCACGCCCGTGTCCGCTCCGCTGCCCAGACCCCGCGGCGCGATTGCCGCCCTTCCCTCCGGAGCAGTTTAAATGCCCCAATAGGCTGTGTGGTCTGTGAGGTTTGGTTGCGGATTAGCTACTGCCGAGTTGGTGCACTCTTAGGATATCTTTGCTGATTTCCTAGTTTCTCTCAAAGCCAGGCAGGAACGGCCTGTGTTCTCAGTTTTCTAGAGATGCTGCAAAACCTTTCCAAGTGCTTTGAAGATGTATGGATTCGTTAAAACTGATGTTTGGAAATCATCTGTTTGTCAGAAGTGCTGATGCTTAAAATGACTGTCTGACGTGGGTTTTGCCACTGGCTCATCATTTCATTTCAGTTTATAATTGCTGTAGTGTGCTGTGGGGCAACATTGTTGATTTTCTTCCCGAAAGCTTCAGCAATGCAGATACTGTGGGCTAACAGTAGCTGAAACAAAAGACCTTGCTGTACTTCTTGGAGCAAATGAGGAATCCAAGGTCGAACAGCAAACTGCAGCGCAACTTGTATGGGGTAACAACAGAACAAAAGTATTCACAAATCTTATTAGGCAGTTTAAGTGAAAAGTGTTCCTTAAATAGACTCTTACTCAGTAGATGAAAAAAAATTGCTTAGTGAAGGTGTGAGGAAATAGCTATTTTAGGACTATAATTAACTATATCAGCTCAATTTTAATGGAACTAGTACATTTAATTGCATTCCTAACAGAGTTCTGTTCTCCAGATGATTAAGTTGCAGAATGATACCAGCTCAAAGATTAAAATCTCATCAAATATCTAATGGTTTCTGTACAATGTAATTGTGTTTGGTTTATAATAATTCTTTTCTAATAACCAGCATTTGTCCATATAGTTCTAGATACTATAATTAGACTTTTTTTTCCTTGGTGTAAATGACAGGACCTTGACCTTTAGAGGTTAAGCAGCTGTGGTTGTTATGGATCTTATACATCTAGTAAAGCATCTTTACATATATATAATTATAAATAGAGTTTTCTTTCTGCTCAAAAACTACACAAGAGGACTGCTTTCTCTTTTCTCTCCATTTTAGGTAAATTAACAGAGATGTGTACAAGACTGATTAGTTAAAAGCCCTAAAGAGTTTGCATTTAAACTACTTTTTCTGCCTAAGTACATGGCAAGATGTGTATCTTGACAGCAATATATTGCAGGTTTTGTGACAGAAGACCCCCTAAACATTTTTATTTGTTACTGAGGGCTGAAAGAGGTACCTTTTGTTATACTGTAGTTTGTCTAGCTTGCTTCTTCCACTTCCTATTAGTCGGTTGTTGCACTTACAGGTCCTCCATAGTGCTTATGAGCTGTACTGTTAGGGGTCTTGCTAAGAGGCTTGCTTATTACTGCCCATTTTTGGTTCTTAGTCTATTTGAGGAGCTTATTCATAAATCTCTGTAATGCAAACATTGGTTCACATATACTTGTAGGAACAAGTGTGGGGGTTTTTTCCAGCTGGTGTTGAGGGCTGTACTCTATATATTTATGTGCTTGGATGTGGTATTTTATGTAACCATCAAAAACATAACTTTGCTCACAGGTGTGAGAGTCCCTGTGCATTTGAGCAGCCATTCAGACATTACTACAAAGCCATCATTGCTATGGAAAGATAAAGCTTTGTGACTTCTTTAGTAGGAGAATCCCCTGCCTCCTGCTCTGTTGCAAATAGTGGTGGAGATGGGACTGCTCTACTTTGCTACTTCTTCCTCCAGTCCACTGTGGAGACAAAAGCAGAGGGTGTTCATACCACTGCTTCGTTTTCCTTTAGTCCTTTGGCATGTGTGTGTGTGTGGTACGTACTTGTGTCTACCCCTTGGTGCTGCACACTTCAGCTGAGCCATAGTGTACTGATGGATTTCATAGTGTGACAGAAATGAATGTTCTTGGTCCTGTTTTGCCAAATACATGTGGTTTTTTCTGGGGATTTTTATTTTTCCCCACATAATCCTTTAGAATGTTGAGAATTTACACTTCTTTACTGTGAGGCTTTGTCTCAGGAGGGTTTGTATTTCTTAAGGGACTTTAGTCTTCCAGGTCAGCCCTTCTGTGCCTGTGCCATGCCAGAGAACCTGCTGTCACTACAGTGGGAGACGGGAAGGAACTGTTAGTGCTTCACTGCTAAAGAGGTTTGTGTTTATATTTTTAATGTGTGTGTATGTATACAGTGAGCCTATCCTAATGGTTTAATTAGCCCTTACGCCTCATGTATGGGGTAGCAAGTAATTGTACATTACTCTTGTAATTTCTTGGGTTTTTTAAAACACCGAACAATTCAAACAATTCCCAGAGGTTTGTTTTGTGTTTTTTTTTTTTCTTTTTTTTTTTTTTCCTTGACAACTAAATGCGTTCTGGTTTTGAAGATTTTGACTATCCTAGGATGGGAAAAGGCAGCAGTTTCTACAGATAATTTTCATGAGAAATGTTACTTTGGGCAGTTATACTTTAGAAAGGAATTTCTCCAAGAATTTCCTTCAGGCTTTTGTTTCTTTCTTAAGCTAAGTTTAATGAGATTAAAAAAAACTTCACCGTGGAATACTAAAGTAAATACTTTTTTTTTTTGAAGGGGGGTGAGGGGGGAAAGGATGGTGTTGAATTTGCCCTATCAAGCTTCTAGGTGTTGAAGGAAGCAGCAACAGATAAGATACACAAATGAAAGTAAACATGCTCAGACCATTTGAGGGATATTGGATTTTTGGCAGATTTAAAACATAGCATTGGTCATTAATAGGGAAACTCCAGCTGACAAAAGTTTAGTGACAAGGAAGTTGTATAGTGAGGTGCCAGGTAACGTGAACTGAATCTGGTCGTGATATGAAATAAACAAGGAATATGTAAATGTAGAGTCATAGAATGGTTTTTACTACCTCTCTGGGCAACCTGTTCAAGTGTTTCATCACCCTCATCATAAAAAAACTTCATCCTTTTATGTAGTCTAAATCTACCCTCTTTGAGTTTAAAACTCAACCCTTGTCCTGTTGCTGTGGTCCTAGGCCTAACTAGTAGAATTCATGCTATAAATAGTGCTATTATGTTTGTAATTAATTTCACTGTTTCTGTACCAAGGTTTTCTGAGCTGTAAATACAAACCTACAGTTTTCAGCTATTTCCTGTAAGGCAAAATACAGACATGAAGGCTGTTAAAAGTGTTTTTTTCAACCACTACTGCTGTATATATCTGATAGATGGTGTTTCTAGCATGTCTCTTTTGGGGTTGATCCTTTCAAAAGAGTTGAAAAAGGATGAAAGAACCTTTTAGTGCTGATAGCTGATAAACCAGTGAACGGGAGGACAGCTAAATGTGAAATGTGAAAGGGAGTAGAAGATGGGACTTAGTGTGTGTAGACAGTCAAACTCTGTCCTTTAGGGAAATTTCTGAGCTGCACAGACTTATTAAGATATTAAAGGCAGAGAAAAATGAACAGTACCAAAATACTAGAAACAACTGTTAAAAGAAGGAAAAGCAGCGTTGGTTTTGTTGCTGGTTTTCCCCCTTTTTTAATGAGGGTTGGCCCAAGTGGTATCTGAAGGGTCCTTTCAGCCTGAATGATTCTGTAATTCTGTTTTGGCATGAAAGGTGAAACCCAGAGAATTGTTAATTTTCTATTAACAGTGAAAAATAGATGGGGCTCAGAAACTCCAAATTATTTTTTTCTGGCATTTGTATATCAATTCTACAGAATTTTCAGATATTTCACTTAGAACCAGCTTATAAACTATGTCAGTGTGTGTTGAGTGCTGTTTACATAGGTGGCAGCAGCAGGTTAAAGAGATGCTGAATTTCCAAGTTTGTTTTTCTGAGAAAGCTACAAGCTGGTTGCTTAAATGGTTTCAGTGTGAGCTCCACCATCACCAACTGAGAAACTGAAAAAGATTTTCTGTCATTACTTGTTACCTATAACTTTAAGTAGAGAAGGTTTGAAGGAAGAGGAGGAGGAGTAAGTTGGAGATTAAACAAGAGTAAGATGGGTCTGGAATGTATGGCAGTTGTAATCTCCTTAAACTAGTAGTGCTTTATAATAATTCTGAGAAATGTTCACTGTAGCAGAGAGTACAGGTGCATTTTGAAATCAAGTTAAATAATTTCCTTTTTTTTCCTTAAAAGGGAATGTATTTTAATATTAATTGAGAGCATATATCATAAAGGAAATAATAGATATATTAATTTGAGGTGTAAAGGAAAGAAGCCTCTAGTTGACTGTGAGCTTAATATAGAATTTTAAGTAGCAGGTGTCATGTTGCACTAGATTCAAAGACTTAAGTTTTCTAACAAAAAACTAACTTCTTTCTGGGAAACTTGGTTTCCTTGCTGCCTTCTTGTAGGAGGATGGAATCTGTATTTCTATCAGACTGTGGTCCCTGGGCATATCTTGAGTGTTGTGTTCCTCAGTCAAATATTTCACATTTTTGGAATTTAAGCTCTTCTCCCACTCCAGTGAATCTTTTCCTCCTTGTTTTGGAATGCTGAGAATCCAGTGGATAAACTGAATCTACGAAGAAGTTAGCAGATAGAAAGCACATTCTTGGTTATGATCTCTCACAGTGCAATCTGACAGCTTGCATTCATAACTCTGTTCAAATAGGTGTTTTCCTTTTTTTATAGTGGAAATTGAGAGATAGAATTGCTTCTAGCCTATAAACTACATAAACTCCCCAGTATTTTTCAGTTCTCATGAAAATTGTGAAAATCACAAAAATCATGCTTACCCCCTATTGAAATGCAAGTTTCTAGTCCAAACAGAGATGCAAAGATGCTGATGGATTCTGTACTTAAAAGACGGTAACTGATCTCTGTGGTATTGAATGTAGTCCCATTCTCTAAAGCAAAGGCTGTTCTATTGGTACAAAGCTTTTCTATAGTATATAGTGTTTCCAATTAAGTTAATGAATTGTGATTGTGAAGGATGCAGAGGTATTAAAATGATATATTGGATCTTTACATCAGTACAGTAGGGCATATATCTGGGACTGCCTTGTTACGAAAACAAGCAAACCCAAAGTAAGTAACATTTGTCTGAGAACAGAAAACAAAGAAACCTAAAGTAAGTAACATTTGTCTGAGAACAATCTATAGATCGATTTCAAGATACCTTGTCTTGGAATGTGGTATCCTTTTTCTAATGATGAACTGAAATTTTTCAGTTGAGAAATATAATAAATTCAGTTTGCCCAAAAAAGAGGCTGTATGAAACTGGTGCCATGGGGTGAAGGCTGCCTGCTCAGACTGAGGACACCTTGACTACATCTGCCCAGCTCCAGCTGATCTGATTAATCTTGGAAAATGAAAAAACAGTAGAAGAACTTTGTTTTGTAGCAGTTGCTCACTGCATGCTTCCTATAACATGTTTGTGGTGGGAGACCAGAGAGTTACAGAAACCATGGTGGTGACTGCAAATTGACCTTAGATATGGACCGTGGAATTGGAGAGACCTTTTATGGCTTGTGCTGACAGTTTAAATGAGAATGGAATAAATAATGAAAGCAGTAGCTGCACGTGCGGGGGAACGTGACCAGGGACGTGCACCTCTGCCACTTGGAAGGCTGAGCTGGAGGGGAACAGCCTTGTGTGAGGTCCAGGCCACTGGCCAGGACTTGGACACACTGAGCAGCTGGGGTGAGCATTCAGTTCCTCAGGGTCTCTGGTGTCATTGTCACCTGAACCTTGATTTGTGCATATCCTGGAACAGACAAGCTGGAATAGAAGTGCCACACTCATCCTGCTTAACGAAACACAGCTACATTTTGTGATACAGTGGTGTCTCTGTCCTTGCAGCCACCCCACCACCCTCTTCCCCTGTGACAAACCCAGTGTGGATAAGGTGATCTGACATGGGATTTGGATCAGGATAAGTTTTTCTGGACATCCGATAGAAATGGTTCCAGGCTGATGATTCTTCTTCCCATTTCACCTCTGCCTTCACTGCCTCTTCCCTGTGTGTGGTCAAACTGCATCTGCAGTGGGACTGCAGATGGGTTCTGGTCCCCACTTCTACTCTATGAGGATTTTTATGCCTGATTTACTCAGGGGTGCCTGGGACTCTTTTGATTTTGTTCAGGAAAAAAGCTTTTAGTAGTTTCTTCCCTTCTGCCTTTGAAAATAAAATTCGGTCTTGTTTGAAAAGAAATGGCACCATGGTTGAAGAAGCGGGAGAGAAATAAACCCCAGATACATAGTCTTCTAAAGATTATGTTTTTTGAGATTTTGGCCACAAGATAGAAGTTTCTTCAATTAATTTAGTTTCTAGCATAGAAACACGCTTAGGACAATGGTGGGGAACAATTTATTTTCTTTTATACTTTTATATTTAGGGTGCCAGTTGACTGTGTTGTTGCCTGGTAAGGACTGATCTCGGGAAAATGGAGGGGCAGAATCACTAATGGGGAACTACAGAAATGGCAACAAACATACTAGGTAAAGGGGCTTTCAGCTTGAAAATGGGAAGCTGGAATGGTTAGTTTACTGCTAAATGTTTCTTTCAGAGTGGAGTGGGTCAGCTGGGTGAGAAGGTGGTGGCTGATGGTGGAAATGATGCTTGGTTAAAAGGAATAAGCTTCAGCATGAAACAGCTTGCTGGGGTCTGAAACTTGGCCGTTGGTGTTGAGTCATCTTGAGGTCCCATCTGACCCCAGTGTGAGCATGACTTTTATTCCTCTGGTGGGTAATTATGTCTCTTTCCTGTGTGAAGTCTGTGTTTCTTGGTTTTAATCTGTTTCTGGAAAACAAGCTTCATAAGATGTTTGCAAAAACCCATAAAGATGGGAATGATATGAAATGGAGCTATAGGGTAGTCAGAGGATGAGTCTGGATGTAAAATATCAGTGTGTCCCTGGTACTGTAAGGTTAGTGCTGTAGCAATACAAATTCTCTGTCTTTCTTTGTAATGGTTGAAGAATGTGTAAAATGCATCTCCTTTTTCCCCTCTTCCAGTGAGCCAAATGCAGGTTGTCTTTCCAAGTTCACCTGTGCCTGACAAGTGTGTTCTGGAACTGTGTAACTTCTGGAGCCTGTGGTCAGGTCATACATAGTTGCTACCAGGTTTAATGTTCTTGGATGACGTAGTTGTGAGCAAATATAATACATTCGCTGACTGAAGAGAAAAAAAAAAAAGAGTTCTATAACTCTCCTTAACTGTGACCTGTATTTGTGTGGGTGTGCAAATGTGCTATGGAAAGCTACAAATAAATTATATGGTGTTCCACTGAGCAGGCTTTTCTCAGTTACCCTAATGACTGATAGTATAGCTTACATATAAAACCCGTGGTCAGTTTGTAGCATGCAATTCAGTGATGTGCAATGCAATTATTATTTGCAATGCAAAATTATCTTTAAAAAATCCAAACAAGGTATTTTCTTGAGTAGCTGCACACTCTGTCTCCTGTGCAGTCACGATAAATACCATTGTGTGACAGAGCTTATGATGAATAACCAGAGTGGCATGTCTCTAATTAATACAATGATGATTGTGTTTTCTTTTGATGTGGATTGAGGATTTGTGGGGCCGGCCTCAAAACCAGTCAGAGATGAGGGTTAGAATTAGCCCAACTGATGAACCCTCAGACTCTCGCGGGACTCTTCAATAGCTCCACATGGTTGTAGAGTGTCTGTAATTTTAAGAGATAGAAGCAGCTTCAGAAGTAATCTATAATACACTTTTAATTTCCATTTCTGAAGGTGCAAAGGTTGTGGTTGGATCTGCAAAGCGGTTGGTTCCTGTGAAATATAACGGTGATCATGGCAGCTTGGCTTCATAGCTCCTACGTACCCTTTCCATAATAGCTGCTGTGTGTGTCCATCTGACTGAAGAAGAAGAAAGTGTGCTACAAATTTTAATTTTGTGAGCTACATTAGGAAGAGGAGAGAGTTTCACATTCTTTGTCTTTAAAATTTACAAATTCCTGTTCATAAATTTCTCATTTTGTTCACAGTGTTTTGACCAAAACAGTATAACATGAATCTAAAAACAACTATGCTGTAATCACCTGGCCTTTCCTGAAGCTGTGATTTTTTTACTTAATAACCTTAGGTTTTAGGTTTTCCAGTTGAAATGCCCAGACCAGTTCCCTGGAGGCTGCGTAACAGATCGCTGCTCATAGTTCTCCTGGTACTTTGTGTCTTGCAGAGTGCCTCATTTTTCTTCTAACTGTATGACCTCTGTAGTTCCAAATATATACTTGTCCTCTATGACGTGTGCACATTCTAATAGTTGAGATGTTTCTCAAACTGTAAATGCAGTGTACGAGGGCTGTGCATGGGGAGGGCAGGAGGGATATTGCCCCCAGCTCTGATACCTGCTGCCTGCCTAGGTCACGGCTGCACTGGCTGTTGGCTGCCACCTCATGGTGCAAATACATGGTGATATTGTTATCCACTGCCACCTTTTGATATTTCTGGTATAATTACCATCTGATATATTTACTATTAGATTTCACCCTCAATGTTTTTTAGAATTTTGAGAGATTTATTCAGTATTTGCAAATTTTTGTGGTTTCATCTTAACTTTGTGGGCATACTAACTCAATAAGTTTGCATAAAGCTATCAAATTTCTGTCATAAATCTGTGCTGTATCTCTTTACTATTCCATATACTATTTACTATTTGAGTTATTTTAAAGTTACACAGCATTCTTTTGTAAAGTTAAATACATTTACTTTAGCATCTTTACATTTTCATCATTCTTTTTCACATGTGTTTTTGTAGTAAGTCAGTAAAAATAATTTAGAAGATATAGTAGGGAATAATGCTGTGTAAAAAATAGGTAGATACTAACAATAAGGACTGGATAAATGTGATGAATTTCCCTTGAGGGCAACAGAAGTATGCTAGCTTATGTCGGTTGGAGGGGTTTTAAGTACACTAAACCAGAACTGTTTAAGCTGTGATTGATGTAAATCAGGCTCACAGCTCTGCAGAAAAAGGGCAATATCTCATAGCAAAGTTTTATTTGTTGATGCCTTTGCAAGAGTTCAATAGTAAGTTCTCTATCTGTTTTCCTTCTGGTTTACTTTGTCTGGTTGTGGACGCTGTGCTTAGAGCTGAGAAACACAGAACGTGCTTGTGGAGGGCATAGCAGCTGCAGAGATTTTATACTTCAACGTCTATGGCAACATTCCCGCGTTGAAAACTGATGGAAACAAACTGCTCTTTAGACTGCAGATACCTTGAGGAACATGTAGTTCTTGGCTGATTCTTGGGTAGTTTGCCACGAGAAATGTGTCATAGTTTTGTGGTATGACACTGAGAAAACCACCAACATTGTCTAAATCTGTGTGTAGATGAAATTTAGTTTCTTATAAAAAACTGCAATGAGTACAAACTAATTTTGAAACTAGTTTATTTAAAGCCAAATGCACGAGGGGTGTGTTCATTACTTCTGGCTTTTCAACACCAAGAAATGCTTTCTCAGCTCTTGCACTCTTTATCATTCTGCCTCTCCTCCACATGCCATTCCCTACCTGTAAGTTCACGGCCCTCTGAATTTCAGTCCTGTGCCCAGGCTCACCCATTCTTCAGGGGACACAGGCATGTCCCCTTGTCCCGGCTGCCGATGCTCCATGCCTTTTCCCTCCAGCTGCCCTGGCTGATGCAGTGTTCTGTGCTTCTCCCGGGGGTCCTTAGCCATCTCAGGAGATCCTTGAGGGTATTGGCAGGGGCTGGGGAGTATGAAAGGAAAAAAACCTTTGAGAATCAAATGCCTGGGTGTTCACAGTGTAAGCATACCAAGGAAAATTGGTTCTTTTCCTACCACTCTTTATGCCTAGGTGCTGTTTCTTAATGGCAGCAAGTGAAATGTTTTTGCAATTGAGGCTGGACATTCTGTCAAGGCAGGTTATACATTTCAACCATGCTGAAGCAGATTTAAACATAATGGTGCAGCTTCCAAAGGCAAGTTTCTCATTTAGAAGAACAAGTCTGAACAGAAATAAATGTCTATGTGTGTTGTGAGATCCAGAAAGTAATTCAGGCAGACCTCTCTGAAATTTTTCTTTTTAAATAATCTCAGTATGCTGCAAAAATGACTTCCAATTCTTTGGGTTTCCCACAGGTTACAGCACAGAAAATCAATACTTTTTCAGCTAATGTCAATTTTTTCTGTTAAGGGATAAATGAGGAAGCGTGAAGCTTCTAGTCTCCTCTGACTTCTGTGTGCTTCCCAAGCACCTAATTTTAATTTATCTTTATATGTTATATAGTGTGTATTTACTGCTTATCTTTTTATTCTGATTGCCAACCATTGCTTATGTTTATAAGGTAAATACTCATATGACAGAAAATGGTGCATTTATAAAGCCTTTGTTCAAGTACATCAAGTAAAAAGGGTGTTTTTTTTTTTAGGAAAATACTTTGTACAAAACTGAAAACAATCCCTAATATGGGTTAGTTTTCTGCTCATTTGGAAATGTGCTGGTTTATGTTATCTTTGTAATCACTGAAATATGTCAGTGTTTAAGTATTGGTACTTTGCAGGGTTTGGTCTTTAATTTTTACAAATTAAAATGTTATAAGGCAGAGTAGACAGTTTACAAATACTTTCAAATGCTGAACCATAAATATTTGAAAGGAATGAGCTGTAGGCTTCAAACTCATAGTTTGTTGTCTTGCTGAGGGTCTGACTGGAATGGTGGGGAAGCAGAGACCAGTGCCTTGGACAGCTGTAGAAAGTGGGGGTGGGGGAGGGAGAAAAGTAAATGTCCTAACTTTTCCAAATGCATGGGCAGAGCTCTGCTTTGTAGAATAGATGCAATTTTCCTGTTTCAGGTTGTTTGTTAAAAATCAGAGAAAATAAGGACGAATTTGAGATTTTTCTTTCCAGAACACTGTAATTTTCAACTGAATATTTCCAGCGTTTTTTTTTCCCCTCCTTGTTAATCTGCCTTTTAGAATTTTTAGAGTTGGGAAGCTGTCCCGAAACACTTATTTGTCAGTTGTCACTATGTAGCATTAATACAATTAACCTTACAAGTCCTTTTTTCTTCCTTAGCATATTTGCTTGATAGTCTTTCAAGAATCATTTTGCTGCTATTTTCTGTTGTTGCTTAATTTTGGAACAGGTATTGCATACAGCAGGGGAGTTTCTTTTGTGTAAATGGCTATGGGCATCTTGGCTGAGGTTACTGACATATATTTGGCTAAACGCTGACTTACTGGCTATTGTGAAGAACACTGAAAAAATAAACTGAGTTACTTAAGAAAATTACTGTTGTCCTTACTGGTGGAGTGATCTCTGAAGGAAGAAAATAAACTGCAACAGACCTTCAAAGTCAATATTAAGATAAAATAAATGTCAGGGTTAACAAAATATTTTATAATGTTGGGCTATAAAACTGTCCTGAAGTGTCTAAAAAAAAAAAAGTGGCAAAGTTGAGTATCTTCATTCATTCACTGGCAATATACACATTAATGAAAAGTTTCAATTGAGAACCGCCAAGTCTCACTTTTGAGTAGAACTTGGATGCTACTCAAAATTCAGTTTTCTGGTGTAACTTTCTGAAGGCATATTTATTTGCAATAATGACAGTATTATGACCAGTGATAAAATATTTTTTGGGGATAACATCTATGTGTAAATAGATCAAAATATATTTTCACTGTCTAGATGACAGATGACTCAAAATCAATGCATTTTACGCTAGTGAGTTTACAAATACTGAGTTGCCCCAACCTGAGTTTATAGTTTGTGAATGGTAACAAGGAACAGAAGGAGAAATTTTATCTATATTTCTATTCTTATGGTATCTCTTATGGTTTTTAATATAGTAGCATTTTATCATCTATACTTTTGGCATTAATCTTGATGTGAAATGTTTTTTCAGGACTGTTCTTATGCCTAGATGTTGCTGTCAGATAATGTTAGGAGATCTCTCAGTAACTAAGAAATAAGGAACATTGAACAGGAAGCTTAAAATTCAACAGGAAGCTTAAAAAGGAGATGTTGAATTTCAAACCATGGGTTTTAGGGCATTAGAAGTTCAGAAAAAAAATGATGATTTGAGTTGCAACTTCTGACACAAATTGTGAGAGCTGGAGTACATCTGCTATGAAGAAAGGCTGAGAGAGTTGGGGTTGTTCAATCTGGAGAGGAGAAGGCTCCAGGGAGACTTCATAGCACCTCCCATTATCTAAAGGGAGCCTTTTTGCAAAAGCATGTGACAGGACTAAGGGGTAATGGCTGGAAGAGAGTGGATTAAGATGTAAGGAAAAAAATCTTCACTGTGAGGAGGATGGAGGCACTGGAACAGGTTGCCAAGAGAAGCTGTGGCTGCCCCGTCCCTGGAAGTGTTTGAGGCCAGATTGGATGGGGTCCTGAGCAACCTGGTCTAGTGGAAGGTGGCCCATAGCAGGGAGGTTAGAACTAGATGATCTTTATGGTCCCTTTCAACCCAAACCATTCTGTGGTTCTATATTTAGGTCTTCATGGCCAGCAAAATACGAAGTGAACCCTTCTATTCCGTTGTCTGCTTTGGTGGTGGTACACAGATTTTCTGTTTCATAAATGTGTGATTCCTCTGAAGAAGGGAGAGGATGCTTGTGTTTTGGTCACCAGTTTTATTCATGCAAGTTTATCATTAGAATCCTGCCTATATTTTGCTGAATCTTCTTCTGAAAAATCCAAATTTGTCAGCGTCTTACAAAAGAATAGGAAACTCTGAGTGGGAACAGTGCTCCCTGATTTGTCAAAGTCAGTGAGCAGAGGGAGGCGGAATATTTAATGAACGCTGCTTGATTGGAGTTTGTCACAGCCAGCATGTCCTCTTGTCTCTGGCCAAGACCACAGATAAAATCTTATGGCAATTGTTAACAGGAAAGGTGGAGGTATGGATGGAATCCTGGCAACTGGAGGATTTAATGATACAAGAATAAAGTCTGATGTCAACATGAAAGGAAATTCTTACTGTCCTGTCTTGAGCATAAGTATATAGCCGACGGTAATAAATGTCTCCTCTTCAGGTTGACAGTTCTAATAGAACTGCAGGTGAATGTTGAGCTACTTCCTTCTGAGAAATCATGATGGCAGTAAATGAAAAAATGAGGTTTATGTTCAGCTGCTTACTGCTGGAGGTCTTTTTGTTATGTTTAACCCAGTGTTAATTTAGGTCACCCTTTAATCTAAGTAAAAGAGACCATGCATGCTTTCTCTCTTGTCTGTACAGATGTCTAGAGAATGTTGTTCATTTTGGTACTTGTGTAGTGTATGTAATTTCAGTTTATAATCTTTGATACAAGAACAACAGGGCTTTCAAAATAATTTGATAGTTTACACTATGTACTTATTTATTTTGGGCATCCTTCTGTATTCCTACTGAGTAGAGTATCAAATCCTTAAAAAGTGTCTGTTTTATTGACAATCAGCATGGATACAGCAAGAGGTGCAGCAAGAGTCTGTAATTCTGTAATATTTCTGCCCTGTGATTTGAAGTGCTCGAGCAGTATCTTCCTTGAGTCCTCCTGAAGTAGATGAAGAGCTCTGTGTGCTTTAAACTTCGAGGCCTGCACATAAATACTGTACAAGCAAAAGTCTCTTCCAAAAATTAGCTCATAATTGAAAACAGAATGTAAATTGAAAAAACCCACAAAAGTTACTTTTTTTCTTTGTAACACCTAATTAGTGCAAGTAATGTTGTAACTTGTCATTTACTTGCATAGCTCTTCAGAAAATTAACACACTGCCAATAGTAGTCGTTGTAAGGACAAGTCTTCCTTAATTTTCCTGTTATTTATCTCCTGAATACAGTCCACAAATGTAATTTATTTTATTAATGTTTCAGAGTGCATAATAATTAATAATGGAGAAATATGACTCCCATTGTCTCTTCCTCCAGGCTTAAATAATAATGTTTTGTCATATATATTTATATTGTGTATGTTAAAGCATCATTATGAAATTGAAAATGCCTCTCAAGTGTGTTTTATGAAAGTCAAAAGCGCCTGAGTGATAATGGCAGGATGCCCCTGACCTTGTTATTGTATGAAGTGTCATTGGTAGCATTTGAGAATGCAGAACATCCTGATAGTTGTCTATGATGTGGACCTCTCTGATGATCTTGTTCAAGTGTTCTCAGTGGTAAAATCTGCTTTCTTATGTTGGAGAGCTGGACTGCTTTCCTTGGACAGGGGGAAATACCTGGAAATATGAAACACATGGAAGGAGCCATCCATTCTGGAAGTAATAGAGGCTAAGAAAGTGTTTTTTGCAAGAAAAAACAACTGCAAGTACATGCAAATCTAGCTAAATAAACACTATATCAGAGCTTTCTGACTGGTTGTGGATAAATAAGTACATGAAATTGCTATAGTTACATCTTACTCTGTTTAGTGGGAGCTAAAGCTCAAGCTTTGGAAACTGGAATGATCTATGGGGAAAAAAAAGGTTATAGTCAAGACAGCATCCTTAAGAGTCCTGCTAATGGCTTTAAAAAGACTTTTGGTTCCCTTTTTTTCTCTTCTGGTGAAAGGTGAGCACATGATGGATACAGTACATTGGGTCTGCTGGACCTGGTGTTCTGCCCTTGTCAGAACTGAAAGCTGAGAGCACAACATGCTGCTCTCACTAACACTTTCCGTCTGCTGCTGGACTGGGAAGTGTTGCGGGGAGCTCAAGGTACATCTTTGCCTTCCTACTTGGTCCAGTCACTTCCTAGACCTTAAATTTGGCATGTATATGTGCTTACTATAGTGCGCTAAAGTGTGTGGAGGTTTGGAGAAACTCAGGGAAGATAGACATTGCATCCAGGAATGTGGGCTGGTGAGTGTAGGCTGGAGAAACCCCTGTATTACAGGCCAGAGACTGAAGTGAAAAAAGAGTAAACGTGATTAAAAGGCTTGGGCAATTTTCTGCCCTTCTGCTTTGGTCTTAAAGGACCCAGTGTAAGTTTCTGTGTGGCTCCAGGGACAATTAAAACCAGAGAGGTTGAGGTGGATCTGCACCTCCTGTGAGCCAGGCAGAAAACAGAGAGAGACAGTACTGGGATCCACAGAAAGAAGTTTTGATTGTTGGATTAGAAAGATCCAACATTGTTAGTGAATTTGGATTAAATCTAACAAATACTTTAGTTAAAAGGAAAAATGGAGAAAATTTTGAAAAGCTGAAATTTTATCTGAATATAATTGCAATGAAGTGTTCATTTTGGTGTGTGTTGATGTTTAAATGGTCTTTTCCCCCCAAGTTGCTTGAAATTTCTCCTTTTTTCCTCTTTTTAGTCTCTGAACTAAAAAAGAAAAAAAACCCCTGCTTTTTATGCAGCCAAAGTAGGTTCCTTTTTCAGTTAAGGATTTGAGGTTTATGAAACATGTCAATAAACATGCCAAAGGAAAAACTTGCTTGTTCCAAAAATATAAGGCAGACTTTCCTAGTTAAAAAAAGCCAGCCCAGCATATGGTGTGGTTTTTTTA
Source organism: Campylorhamphus procurvoides (assembly GCA_013396655.1). Taxonomy (NCBI): domain Eukaryota; kingdom Metazoa; phylum Chordata; class Aves; order Passeriformes; family Dendrocolaptidae; genus Campylorhamphus; species Campylorhamphus procurvoides. Next base: position 844,420 of record WBMV01008576.1, read on the forward strand.
AGATGCAAAATATTCATATGCGGAGATGAACCCTCTGGAGGAACTCTGGGGAAGTAGCTCTTGCTCTTAAAGCTTCTGCCTTTATTTGTTTTAGCAGACATTCACTTTCTGAAAATTTTTCATCCCAGTCTCTAAAAGATGTTAATAATGTCCCGCCAAATTGTTGCTGACAATCTGTTTCTTGTAGGATACTGTTTTATATATCTATATCTATAAAGTTATAAATAGCTTTTTTTACATGTTTAATTTTTCAAGCCAGGGGAAACATTTGAGATTTGCTTTCAGCATGAGTCTAGAATAACATTGTCATTGGCATAGTAGTTGTTATGGTCTTGTATGACAACTGTTGTACACATTATCTTACATGACTGTAGTTGCAGAATAGGTTGGGTTTTGTATGTGATTGACATGTTACTGCACACAGGGCTGCCTGGTGCATGCTTCTCAGTGTCTCACTTGCTGTAGCAGTAACCTGTGTTTGCTGCCCCTGTGCTACTGTGACCTTCATATAGACGAGCAAAAAAAATCCATCTTGTTTGCTCAGCATCCCAAAAGGCAATTAGGAATGGTTGCCCGAGCAACATAACATCCTCATCGAATACCACAGGGATTTCTGCCTCTGTGCCCCCAGAAATGGCATGCTTCCATGCACAAAACAGTGGAGTCATGAAGGAATGTTGTTGCTTCCCATTTGTTTTCTATCTTTGCTTAGACTCTTTTCTGCTGAAGCAAAGGCACTGAGTAAACAGAGGAGAGAAAAAAAGGGCAACATGAACAAGGAAAGGAATCCTATGGGAAAGAGGGGTGGGGATGCTCTGCATTCTGGATATGGGGACAAAGCAATGGAAAAAATCCAAAGATTGTCAATATGGAAGAAGCATTTAAACAGAATAAAACCATTTAAAGAAGGAAAAAGGGAAAAAACATGGGCAATGTTGGAGGAGCAGTATAAAGGGGTAAAAATGGGAAATCTCTCTTTTTTTTTATCTAATGGCTCTTACATTAAAACTGTATTAAGCGTTTTTATTAATGAGATTTGTCTTTGTTGAAAAATCTGTAATTCAGGCTTTGTTTTGTTTTTTTTGGTGTGTTTTTTTTTTTTTAATTATAAGGAAATCAACAGCCTTATTGATGCATTGATACCTGAGTATGTTTCCCTAATACAAAACCTACCAAAGATCACTTCTGGGTGCAGGTGGTTTATCGATCTTGTGTGGTTAAGGCCCACTTGTATTTTGCAGCCAACAGCACACAGGGGAGCAATATGGCTGGGATCACATCTGTCTGCCTTTTTTCTTCTCAGCTTGAATGAAGAGCTACGTATTTACAGCTAGGATAGCTGTGGGGAGGCCTTGGCACCCGTCCAGACAAAGGTCTCACACTCACATCTCTGCATCCATAGTGAGATGCTGTAGCTACTTTCCTGCTGTTAACCCACATAATTTTCCTTGTTTTTTACACATAGAGCCTGTGAATTCTTGGATCGCTTATATACTGTAGGAAGTATTTGTTCCATCTGTTCAGAGCATTTGAGCTTTATAACAAATTCAGAACAACTCAGAGGGTTAGATCTTGACTATTTTTATTGGGTGGTAAAGAACTATGTGGAAAAAGCTAAGCTGTGAGAAGAGAATAACAACAAACTAAATAGGAAATAATGAATATTGAAACTAGATGATTTTTAAGGTCCCTTCCAACCCCAGCCATTCTATAATTCTATTAAATATCTTCTTGTGGTATTTTTCCTGAGAGGGGTGTATGTATTTCAATTTTAGCTACCTGAAGTCTCCTTAAGAGCACTTGGGTGCTGGTTTCTTCAGTTTGTACAGAAAGGTATTCCTTGGTAGTCTAGAAGTTTGTGTTCTCCTTTAACAGATTTTCTGCTGGTTAATTTCCTTATGGATGATGTAATCTTTAAGGCTGAGTTGGTTTCTTTTTCTTTCCAGTGGCATGATATGATTGGATCAATGAAATCTGTAACATTGATGTGTGTTTTAATATATTAAATCTCATTAGTGCTGGTCACTGTAGTACTCTGCTCTGCCAGCTGCTTTTAATGTGGCTGCTACTGTCAGCAGTCACACTGACTACAGCAGACTTGTGCATATGGAACTGGGTTTGGAAATCAGGGTGCACTGGCTTATAAGTTACAGGGCTCTAATGCCAGCCACAACGAAATTCATCTCCCTTCTCTGGACAGCTTAATAGTTGATGTGAATTTATTTTCTACTTTCATGGTGTCCACTTCTGTTCACATCCTATTTATATTATAACTTGACCAACAACTCTTCATGTTACTGACTGATATTTTTTTAAGGCAGGGTGAGGATTTAGGAGGTTAATTTTAGGATTCACCAAGTTAAAACCAAAGTAAAATAGACTATTATCTCTGAGATTAAGTAAAATGAAAGTACTGTGTTTGGTAATGCTGACCACAGAATAAAGCATCTCTGTTTATATAGAGATTTTTATTTATTAATTTGGATGAACCACAGTATATTTCTAAAGTGTAGTTACAGATGGAATTCTTCCTATCTTTGTATAAATGTTATAAATAATAAGCAGAGAGACCCAGCATGATTTCTCTAATATTTAGGGAATAAATTTTACTGAACTGTTTCGGGGTTTTTTCTTTCTACCCTGGAATCAAAATCCCTTTTATGGTATATGCATGTAAAGATTAATGATTTTTGTCTATTGACTAAAAAATAAATATGTATATGTAAGAAAAGAGTTTATTTACTGTTCAATACAAAAAAAAAGATCACTTTATACTTTGCAAAGCTTTGTATTTCATGGGTTGTTGAGTAAATTCTAACTGCTGTACCTAGAATTTCTTGTTTTAAACAATACATTCATTATAATCTCCTTATAAAAAAAGAAAATGACCATTATGTAATTGTAGAACTCTCTTTTCCCCTCTTCCATTATCCCCTTTACATGCAGCCTATGTAATCTTACTTTCTATTCTTCTGATCCCATATTTCCCAGGAGATCTGTATGTATTATGATTTTTATTAGATAAAAGTAGAATTCCTGATACATTTTCTGTATGTCTGCTATTAACAAGATTGGGGAGGGCTGCTTTATTTATTTATTTGCTTGTATTCCCATGCTGGAGTGCCTTGTCATATGCAAGTCAAGTGGATTGGTGAGTCACTGTGATGTGCAGTCAGATTACAGTCAACCTCCCCCATCTTACTCAGTTCTTTAGGGATATACGGTCACTGGTAATGAGTCATCTCTTAACTTCACTGATATATTCCTGTTATTTCTGAAATTTTGTTACTGTGGCAGATGTAGTACAGATACATAACAAAATAAGATGGAATGCATGCCATAACTGAAAGGTGCTACCTGGTTACAGAGTTTCTGTGTGCAGTACAGTTCAAGATACACTTTTAGGACTGACACAATTTTTTTTTTAATTGCTACATAATGAGTTTTTTAATTTGAAACCAGTCAAGGAACATACTGTTTTTTTACAGGAAACTTTCAGAACAGAACTGCACTTTTACACTGGGGAATTTTTAAATTATAGGCAGATATCATGGTTGTCTTGCTTGGTCTGCTACATGATACAATAGAAAAATCTCCACTTCTAATTCCTGCAACAATTTAATTGATCTGCAGTGTACTATCTGCAGTAATTCTACTCTGCTTATACCAATTTCATTTAGAAACTTAACAGGACAGAAGCAGAAGAAACTGTTGCGAAATTTATGCATTAAATATGTAAAATTTTCCTAACAAGGGATGTTCTTAGGAACAGCAAGAAGGAAGATTGAATCCATTAAACATATAGCAGCTAACAAGGTGTTAGAAAGACAAATGACTTGTTGGTAGAATTGCCTTGTTAACGTTCAGAACTTGACATGCTTCAGTGATCTCAGACCTAGAGGTAGGTTAACAAAGCTTGGGAATAAGGATGTACCACTGATAGTGGACACAACGAATGCAGAATTTATGGGCCACAAGGACATCTGGCAGAAGTCCCAAGATAAGGAAGCAACTGCAGTGGTACTGAAATCGGCTCCAATTGAGTGAAAGCTGATTCCAAGAGAAGTTCACAACCACTGACTCACAGTCCACTGTCCCACGAATCCCACTGACTCAAATGAAGAAAAAGACTGAGCATGGGGACTAATTAGCAGGAGAAGTGAGAGAATCATTAACCAACAGAAGACAGAATACTAATTAATAAGAGAACTATGTAACTTGTAGCCAGTGAATACTAGTTTCTTCGTTTGCTAAAAGGTATAAATAGTAAAAAGTTTTGATAGTTGGTGTGCTTGATTAGTGGAATACTACTGAGCACCCAGCTTTGTGCAACTCTGACATGAATTGTCAATGTCTCTCTCAAGTTTGTAATTACTGGTGTGTTGCACACTGGGTAACAGATCTGACTTCTGTGGACAAAAACCCACCCAAATTATTAAATCACGTCTCATGCAGTTGTGCAGTGGGCAATAATTCCTCAATGTTTGTAAAAGCATCTGCTGTGGACAGAAGTCAGAAATATGCCTGGCATCATAAGTCCTATTGTATCAATCACAGAGATAAAAACATCAGTGATGCTACTGAGAAAGCAAACCTATCTCCATTGTCTTGAGGTACCCCAGTGACTTGGAAGCAGTGATATGTACCCAGCAAAGAGTTCATACTCACATGTCCCATGCCATTCTCCTTTCCTTTCGTTTTGAAGTCTGCGTAACAAATAACTGAAAAATCCAATAAAGTTGTTCGGTGGATGTGAGCATGCTAAGAGCTGTTGCAAAACAGTAATTTGATGATCTATACTAAGAAAGAACCATTTTTTATGATATTTAAAATTCACAGTTTTTCATTATGGTACATGAATAGTTATGACTAAAATGCTTTCAGAAAGAATAACAATACAACAATTGATTCATAATTTTAACTTTTCTTTTAGTTTTATGATTTTTGTATGGCAAGTGTGAAGGTGCTTTTTAAGTGATTTGTATTTTGCCTTAGCCTGGAGCTACCACACCCTTCTCTTCCAAGTGGCGTCAAAGATTTGGTTTGTAGCATTGCAGGTGTAAAGATGATGAATTTGGTCATTATGTGCTCTGTTTGCTCTGGCTCTAATAGCGGCTTTTCTGGTTCAAGAAAGGCAATGCACGCAGCATCTGCAGCTTTGTAGCAGCCTTGCAGCAGTTTCAATCTTCATAAGTGTGTCAGCTTCTTCCAATGAATAAGTACTTCACAGCACTATTTTCTCCTTGGTGGGTTTGCTTTATATGTGATATGTTCCTTAGGAACCAGTCTGTTCTCTTCATGTGATACATCACAGTGAGGATTTGTGTCTTTTCCGTGTATCTCTTGGACTAAGAAATGAAACCCGTTAAGCAGCAGTGTTGATTTCATTTGACCCCCTTTTGGTGACAAATAAGTACATGTGTAATATCTTTGAACAGACTGTACCGGGGTTTGTTTTGTTTTGTTTTTTTTCTGTAGTTTACCAAGATGGTATTGTACACCAAGATATCCTAGAGTTGTCTTTCTCTGAAGAATGCGAAGCACCCAGGATTCCTCTCTGCTTCTTTGTCTCGTGTGTGAAATATGCTTCTTAGATAATTACTCTAAAGTTCTGTGATGACAGTTGTCACACATAGAAATAGCATTTATGTAGTAATTGTCTGGTGATGCTTGTAGGTGTTCAGGAAGTGCTGGCGTTTCTGGTGGTGGTAGTGTATTCCTGGAGATCAGCCTCATTCCTGCAGCTCCATACATACTGCAGCCTTTGTAGTTCAAAAAGGCAGTATGTCCCAATATGTGTGTGGTGGTGTTTTTCAGTTTTTTTAAGTTTTGTCAACATTTCTGTTTTAAAACATTTATTAAATCATCTCAATTAGGGGGCAGTTTTTCATATCACAGAATGAAAATCTGTATATTAGAGCAAAAGTAATTCTGTAATAATTGGCTTTTGTGGCCTTTCAGCCCAGTGGATGGGCAAATATTCAAAGTCTAAAGCATTTCAGGATAAATAATATGTTCCAAATTAGGATAGCTAGGGTCGCTGTGACTAAAACTTAGTTTTTCTGTGTGACTGTAGAGCTTAGGACACTGCAGAATATCCCTGCTATCTGCAGTGTGGGGCATAGGCAGTGAGTCATAAATGCTCTTCTGTCGTAACTATCTTTGGTAGGGAGAATAATGCAAACACAGTGTTCCTTAGCTCTGGCTCCTTTCCAGGGCCTTTCAGGCGAATCAGAGTGGCAGTAGTCACAGCGGTTTTTGTGATGGGAAAGCTTTTATTGATTGCATCGGTAGCACCAGAACCTTTTTGATATGGTAGACCACTAACTGGTGTTAGTGAAGAGTGATATTTGGTTACTGTCTGTTTGCTCTTAAACCATGACCCAGTGGGCTCTAACTGTTCCTGAGTTTTGAATTACAGCTTGGGTATTTGCCATGGGTGTGCCAGCATGGCCAGATAGGAAATCACTGAGATTCCTTTTATAGATGAAATGACGAATCTTGCCTTTATGCTGATGTGAAAGCATGCTAAACCATACAAATTTAGGAACTTTTATAAAACATCTCACATTCCCCTAATTTCTGCCTCTTATTTCTCCTTTCTTTCCAAGCATAAAAAAAGAAATTATGAGAAGGGATTCCCCACCCATCCATTCCCTGCTCCTTCCTGGCATAGTATTGTATCATTTTTTCCAAGTGGTAGATAAGACTTGTTTGGATATTTGCAGATCGAGAAACCATTACTCTTGTTACATTGAAAAAACAGTTCAAAGAGAGATAGTTCAACCTTCTTACACTGTTAGCATACCGTAAAGTAGATAAAGATCTGCAGGGAAAATACTGAAAGATGTAGGTGTTACTTGTTTCTGTCCTGTGTTTTAGTTGTAGAGTGTCACTTTGGTTTTACATCTTAATTAGCTCCCATATTTAGTGATTATGTCAACAGAGAGAAATGTAATTGCATGCAATTTTTTATTTTTTTTCTCTTGGAGTAGTAGTTAGTATTTTGGGGTGTGGTTTGGTTTTGGTGGTGGCTTTTTTTTAATTATGTTCTTTTAGGGGCACTCTTGCGTTCATACAGTTCACTGCAATTGAATAATTAAGATGACGAGTACTGGCCTAATGACTACCTTCCTCTTTCCTTCACTTTCTAATAGTAATGAGTTCCCCAAGTTCACTACTGGAAGTGGCCATTGCACTGTACCCAAGTAGTTGGAAAAAAAGAGTGTCCCTGATAGTCCATGGCAGGCATTTTAAATACCACTTCTCATGTCAGGTTGTTCAAGCAGGTCCGTATATATGATGACTAAATAGAGATGATGCTCTACAGCATACAGAGCAGTTAGATCAAAGTGAGAGTTGAACTGATGGATAGTTGTGGACTACCTAGGAAATGTCATTTATAACTGAGCTTCTTCCCAGTAAAGAATGATAGATTTGTTTTTAAATTTGTGAATATTGCTTTTTGTAGTGTATTTTGTTCAGGACATAATTAGGAATTGGAGCTTTTATTGCAGTTCTTTTTCTCTTGTATTATTTTGAGATTCAAAACTGTAGTGATTTCGCCCCTTCCTTTATTTTATCCAGTAAAGTCATGATTAGAGATTTTAAAGGAACCAGTAGTAACTTATGCCTGTCTGAAACAGATAATATATTTATATTTGGAAGATGCTTCAAGGAAATGGTACCTCAGGACTTTGGCTCTATTCCACTTGATTGAATGTATCCTCATTGGAATATTTCATCCTAACTTAGTTGATGAGTCATTTCTGACTCAGACAAAGAAAAAAAATCAATCTCTAAAGAAACTCAAGATTTGAAATGAGAATGACAGTTAACACAGAATAAAAATAGGGAATGTTGGAAGTCTGGATATGAAATTTTCTAGCATCTCCATTTTGTAGGCTTTTATTTGTCTAGGGGATGAAGTCATAAAGAAAACCCTTGAAAATCAATCTCTAGTTAATGAGAGCTGCTATCAATATGGTAGTAGAATGAATAATTTAATTAAATACTGTTGAAGTATTTTTTCTGTATGACCAACTTAATGAAGTGCAATAGATTATAGGATTCTGCTTTGTGCTGAATTCTTTCAACTGGGAGCTTCCAGTTTATTTGGGATGGTGAGGTGATGTTTACCACACAAATATATAAAGGTGCTGGTAGGGAAAGAAGAAGGCAACAGAATTCAAGCGACAGCTCTTTTGCTTGGATGCATAGACCATACAAAAGTGAAGTCCTTGTGGTCTGTTTGATGTAGAAGTCACAGAAAATGGCCTTATTACTTGTCCTTTATACTGTTATGATGACTTACATAAAAGCTTGACAGCATCAGTGCCACTGCTGTGTCCCTTTTGTGCGAGGTAGGGTTACGTTCTACATTCACTATTATTGGCCTTCCAAGTAGTCACAAGCCATTCAAAAATCAGTGATTTTGCTCCTTGAAAAGGGACTTCCTGATGTGCCAACTCTGGTTTGGTGAAGCCTCAGAGCAACAGGAAATGGAGAAGGAGAAAGTAAGAGAAGAAAATATGTATTTGTGAGGGCAAACTTATGTAGTTTCATTAAGGACTTGAGAAAACATGCAAACGTTTTAATAAAATGAAATAATATTAGGCTTCTACATACATACTAGTTTTTTACTTTTGCTTAGTGTTTTAAAGTCAAGAGAGATAGCTGAGTATTTGCTACATACACACAGAAAAAGGAAGACTGAGAATATTTTACTTAAAGTTTCTCTCACTTGTGGTTTCTTATGCAACTTCCCCATTTAGAGGATAGACTGGGTTAATCATTGTATTTGGCTGAATCAAATTTTGAAGAACATGTATAAATAATTCATAATGCCTCCTCTTACTATCTTCTGTGCTGAATTGTCCTGCAGCTGTGAATATCGCAGCCTTAATCTTATGTTAAAGTTGCGGGATAATCCTTCTGTTTGGATTTTAGTCTCCCCTCAAGCTGAAAGCATCATTGCCTTACCTTGGAAGAACCAAAAAAAAAAACCCCAAACATTATAAGAAGCAGAACCCTAATAATTCTAGGAGCTTTTATTTTTATTTGCGGCTGCTTTATGTTTTACTTGCTTCCTCCTCAGTGTAGAAAGGACAAGACTGTGTTAGAAGTAGCATCTCAAGAACATGGTCTGTCCTGTCAGCACTTCATTGTTCAGTTTTGCTATGCTGAAACTGTAAAGGAGGCTTCAACACAATGTTGATCCTATGGGTATTGCTGGCTTTGATCATAAATTGCCTTTTCTCAAGCGTTTCCCATCCTTGATAGTGCTGAATTCAAATTTCTGTGTACATTGGAAGGCCAAAATGGTTATGACCACTGAAAACTTCCCTCAGATTCCTTTTCACAGAGTAGTTCGTTAGCATACGAGCATATGTTCTTACATAGTTGCTGCAGCTCTCTACCTTCTTGTTGTGCAATTTTTTTAAAGTTCTCTTTAAATCTAATGGATGTGATTAAAGAAGCTGACACTATCAGCAGGTAAAATGGATATTGTGTGATATCCTTAACCTTTGATTTTTATTTATTTTTCTTTTTTGGCATGTGGATTAATACAGTGTATGGCAAATATTGTGGTATTGGCACTCAGCTACCACAGGTTCCTAAGAATAACCACTGCAGACTGAAATAGATTCTTAAAGCAAATAACTACAACATATAATTACTTTGTTAATTAATATAAAAGCTCTTTAGTTTTCTATAGCTTCCATCTTGGATTCATTATGATGAGTTAGAAATGATCACTATAAATAATGAATAGGATTTTTATTTAAACCTCTGTGACAATATGATCTGGAAAAGCAGGCTTGTCCTCTTTATAAAAATGGGTTTGGGAGCTAGCTCCTGCTGAGCTGTTCTCTGGAGGCAGGAGGCAGAACTCAGCTTAACACCTTGTGCCACAAACAGCATTTCAAACAGGGCAGCATTTTATTGTGGAATGTGAGAAAAAACAGGGTTTTTTACAGATCACATTGGCAAACACAATCTGTTAATGGTTCACTAGTGTAAAGAACAACACTTAAAAAGCAGACAAAAATAGTTCCAAAAAAACCTTTTTAGGCTACAGCAAGGCCATATCCAGCTATGATTTACCAAACACTGACAGAATCTTTTTCACTTCAGTGTTGCCTTGTGGAAAGCTCTGATGTACACTCTGTTTTTACATCTCAGTGTTGTAAGCAAGCAGACTGATTTATAAATGGTCAATTAGCACCATCATCTCCAATCTACGGAATACAGTATGTCAGGGAAGTACTCCTATGAAATGTGATGCAGTTATTCAAGAAAATATGCCGATATTAGGGATCTATCTGCAGTTTCTTCTGCCTACTCCTTCAAAGTAAAATATGTTGGGACTGTAAAGTTGTAGATGCCAGTTTTGAGGTAGAAGATTCCTACAAAGGCCTTGCCAGTCAAGGATGAATAATTTCTGAGATGTTTGGAGTTATTGATCGATTTTATTTTTGGAATGTACTGATTGCACGTGTTTTTAACCTTTAACTGGTTGTACTTAAGAGCCATTTTTTCCCACTCAGGCCCATGGTACATATTAATGTAACTTTTACGTTGTAATTAATAACTGCTGTAGGACAATATATATATCTGTGTTGGCTCAGTTGTCATATGTGTAATCTTTCAGTGCAAACTAGATAGGTAGTGGAAAGTAAATGGAACAACTGTAGACGTGGCAGTACTCCTAAAAAAACAATGGGTGAATGTGGTATGCAATGCTCTTGCATTATCAGCTTTGAAACTTTAGGGGAGGATTGAGGCAGAGGTACCAGAGGAAGACCAAGATATGTGTGATGCAGAGCCTCTTTGTGTACTTGAAAAAATAGCTAGTGGGTTTTTATTGCGATGGAAGCACAATGTGTCACACCAGTGGCATGACTGGTCATTTTGAAACCAGATATTTGTCAGTACTGTATAAACACACAGGAGGATTTTTTTAATGACTTTTTTTTAGCAATTGCTGTAGGATGGTAGAAAATTATGCTTTTTTGGGTTTTGTTTGGTTTTGGGGGGTTTTTGTTTGTTTGGGGGTGTTTTTTTTGTGACTTTTCTTCCCATTTCTGTCACCACAAACACAAACTGCAAATGCATGTAGTTGCTAGGAAGCTGCTGCCTTATATGGTCCTGTTAACTCTTGGATTGCAAAAGCTTCTGAAGGGTTACTGCAAACATGAGAACTGTTACAGCCATATTCTATTAGAGCTTTTTTTTGTTTGTTTTAAGATATAATACTGCAACCTGGCTGGTGCTGTGCTGAAAGTGCTTGGCACTTTTAAAGCCATGTCTTTGGATGCCATTGTCCAAACTATCCTGTGTATACAGCAGAGCAGGCATTGCATGCAGATGGTTTGAGACAGTAGGTGCATGCTACTTCAGTGATTTTCTTTGGTGCTTTTTCCAGTAGTTAAAAATTTTATGTCTGAAATACTGCCCCATGTATCTTTTCGTTACAAGCCCATCACAAAAGAAGCAACCATTCTCCTCCTGAGTAGCCTGCCCCAGATCTCAGAAACCGCTAAGGAAGGTTAAAATACTGCAAAGTCATACTGACTTCGTTGCATCTGCAGTTGCAGCTTGGTTTGCAGTTGCTCACTGTTCTTAATGCACAGGTCTAATTTATAGTTATTAGCTTGCTAAATTTAGATTGAACAGAATTTGAATTTAGAATTTCTGGTCTGTTCAGACAGGTGAATATTTCATACCCTCATTATAACTTACATGATACTATGCAGAAAACACAGTGCAGCATTGCCATCAGACACAGATATACCCTAAGCAAGTGAGGATGTGACAATCCCTTTAAACATCTGATCTGGGTACTTAATTCTCCAGTCCCTCTGGGATTTGGAGGCTCTTTGAGTGGAGTAAACTCTGAGAGACTTCGAGCAGCTCTTGATCTAGTTGGTTATGCTACTCATTCCTAGAGGGAAAACAATTGTATTTTGGTTAGATTTAATTGAGCTAAAAGTACATAGGAATCATTTTGCTATTCTGATTTCTATTTCATGTATCGTAAAATGATACAGTAAGTGAGAGATTGATAGAACGTTTTTTTATGGGCTCTATATAACAAAAGGAAATTATGGGAGTTTACACATAGAGCCGAAACAACACCAACACTTGCAGCATATCTGGGGCCAGTGGTGTCAGCCAGGACATGGGGGTGGAAAAGCCATCTCTGTTCAGGGCAGTGTGGTTGTTCGAGGAAAACACTTTCACTGGAATGCTGGGGGTTTTTGTGTGGTCTAGTTACCATGCAAAGGAGAACTCTTTGTTAATGATCATCAAACAACTGAAGAGAAGTAAATAAATATTTCAACTTTTGTCTTTAAAGAAATATTCTGAGATTTCTAAAGTACTTTAGTGCCTTCTTTTTTTTCTGTAAGAAGTGTGTGTATAAAACCTTCATTATGAGAAAGTAGTCATAATCTGTGTTCCAACAGTCACAACTTCTATCATTTATAATATGTAATTATAACTAGCCACTGCTATTACCTTTTATTGTTAAAGAGATGATAGTACTTCCATTGCAACAGTGCAAAAAGAAAAGCATACTTTTGAATAGTTGCAATAGCAGAAGGCAGAAACAGTTCCAACTTCATTTTGTTTTGTTTTGTTTTCTTGCACTGTTTTTTTTCCTGCACTGTTGATCTTTCCATGAGCCGAAAAGGCAACAGATTTAGGTCTGCACTGTAGTTTTGTTACTCTTGATCAATCTTGTGTTAGCTCACCTGCATGACAGATTATGTTTTCTGAGTTAGTAAAATCCCCATGTAGTTCAATGGTATATTGTGTGACTTTTTAGACCTCCCCATGCATATGAACATCAGCTGTCTCCTATAACAGGAAGCACAAAACAGGTTGAACAGTCCAGGCTTTCTGTTATGTCATTGATGTTCATAAACATCAGAGGGCAAGATGTTATCTCTTGTGACCTGAGATTTTTGATTATTTGAATTCAGACAGACCTTAAATCTAAATTCATCCTTAATTGATCTTTTAACTGAATGTATTAGAGAAAGGATTCTTATATTTCATTTATGAATTGAGCAACATCATTGTTCATGAAAAACCGTCACTTGAGACTTATGACTCACCCTGCCCAGCTGACCAGCATGGAAATGGTCAAGCCTGCAGAAGAGCCCTCTTTCAGCTGTATTAGTCGACTTCATCAGTTTTCTGTGCTAGAGCAGCAATTCTGTTGACTACTAGATTTTACATCCATCTCTTGCTATGCTCTGTGACTGTAGCTGAGTCACTGCCTTTGGCCGGCACAGGTCAGATGCTGGGTTTGCCTTTTGGCTGTTCTCTTCAGCTGCGGTGTTTGCTATTTGCTTTGACGTTAATGCATACCACACAGCAAAATGCTGGAGTGTTGCTTTCATAATTGAGCCTCACATTTGGCTGCTCATACTTGGTTAGCAGCTGACCAACTCTGGGCACTTGTGCTTTTTCAGAAGAAGAAGAAAACAATTCTCATCTTCCCCACTGTTATCCATTTGCTTTCTCTCTCACCTTAAAATAAACCTCAATTTTTTACCTTCCAAGTTCTGTGATGTGTGTCAGAGCTTGCTGCAGTTTTCATATTTAGTCTACCTCACTGATATCCGGGTAGCTCTCTAATGATGTTTATTTCTACAAATATAAAGTATGAAATTGTGGCATTCACAGATAGAAGATCAATTTACCATATTATGTGTGGTAACATTTTAAAAAAGTTTTAAATTCACCTTATATAATCAGAGGGCTTAAAAAAATCCTCTTTATTTTGTTCATATCAATGATAGTATACCAGAGGTTTAGTGGTGTTGAAATAAGATTTCCTTTGCTTGTTGTTATGCCATTTGTGTTTTGTTCAGACCAAGCTGAAGAAAAACATCCTCGTATCTCAGCCTTAGAGAGAAAGGCCTGTTTATTGCAAAGTGGCAGGGTGCAGCCATTTGGTCTTTAAATTCTAATTGTAGCTTCTCCTTGTTTATTTTTTTTCTTATGACTAGAATCTGCAGCCTTGGCCTCTCCCATGAAGAGCAGTTTTTTGCAAATACAGAATATGTTTTAAATTGTTTCTAAAGATTTTTTTTTGTGATGAGCTGACCTTCTAGGCTGTGCTCTGTGACACAAAAAAAAAAGTGGGTCATCTATAGAACTTGGGTTAGAAAAGGAAAGATAAATTCAAAGGGTCATGATTGTGTGCAATTTATAAGAGGATGTGAACAAAGGAAAAGGAACCTGGCACTGTCATGCAATATAAAGAAGTAACTGGGTCGGTAGGGAGGTAGTCTGTACTTTGTGACTGCAGGATGAGGAAGAATGAAAATACTGGGGGCAGAGAGATTGAACTTTGATGGGTATGGATTTGCAGAACACAGATTGTGGGACTCTGGAGTGATGCAAGATCAAGAACAGTGGGGGAAAAAGAATTTGTACGAAAAAGTTAAGAGGTTTGTGTTTCTACTGCTCAGTTATCCCTACAAATCTTCTGTGGTTGTTATCACAGGTTATTTGTATGGCACTTGGGTGATGGAAGTGTTCTTAAGCACCAGATATCTCACAAGTACCTAGTGAGGCAGGTGTAGATGTTGATCGCTGGCACTGAATATTCCTCTTCTCCAGCCTGTGTAAAATTAACCTGTTTCTCAGTTGACTGGCTGAACTTGATACACCCTATTTTCAGATTGCATTGCTCCAAGTGTCTCAGTCTTATTATTGGCCATTCTTGTACATATTGTTGTTTACTGTGTGTCAAGGAGAGGAAAACTAACTTCATGTCTTGTAAGTGATGTTAATCCAGCAGGTCATGCAATAATGATTGTCATTTACTGAAGTGTTAAAAGGCAGGTTGGTTTTAGACAGATGAAACAGGTTTTCAGCTGGGCATTACTAACTTTGGTGCTTTCTATAAGACACCAAAAGGTACTAAATGTATGTGTCCTGTCCCAAATTATGGTAAAGTGTAAGTAACATAATGCTCAAAGAGAATAGCAATGTTTGATGTTAGAGGGAAGGATGGTTGTTTGCCAGTTGGTGTGTGTGCTAATCTATGTTATAATCTATGGATATATAACTCCTAATCGTGACCAAAGTTTTTTGTATTTTTTTTTAAATTTTCCTATATCTTGTTCCTTACTTCATCCATCAGACCTTTTGTTATCATTTGTGAAGCCTACACAGACTTGCAGGGAGCATATCTTTGGCAGCCAGTGCCCTGCATAGCTAATGCCAGTTTTGCCTAAATCTGATGGAAGAGTGTAATGTGTAATACTAGGAGTATATAAGTGCTATTGTGAGATTCATCTGTGATTGGAATAATTGCTCATTCATACCCATAGCCAGTATACTGTCGAAACACACCATGTCTGCTGCTGTGTGCAATGTGATCAAGCATAGTGTTAAAGTCTGGAGTCCACTGCTGTGGGAACTGGGGAAGTCACCTCACCATTGTGCTCAAGCAACCTTTCAGGCCTCTTCTTAATTAAGGAAATACAGGCCTTTCTCTACATCTGACTATAAGTTGTTTGTCAATTGTTTAATTATGCCAATTCTTCTCTAAACTTCATCAAACTCATTAAAAATCTTTGAGAAATCTGTGAAATCTAATACAATCTGTGAGATGCCTGAAGTCTTGTAAATATAGTGTATTTGTGCGCTAGCAAATTTTGCACTTGAAGAGAGCTCTTCCGTGTAGTAGGCAAAGGTTTAATAAGGGCTCTTGGCTAAGATTTGAGGTTAGACATATTTAAAGTGATACCTAAGGATTTTAGTGTATTTTGTAGATTTTTCAAGATTTTTAGAATTATGTAGGTCTTCCTGAGGTGCTTACATATGAGGTGGTGTTAGAAGTTACTAAAACATTTTCTCACACATTCCTGAATTTTCCCAAGGACATAGTGTTTTGAAGAAGCACCTGCAAGATAGCCTGGAGACAAAACAGAAGAGAAGGCCCAGAGCCCTTGGAGAGACTCCAAGGGGCAGTTCTGAGCTTTCTGAAGGTGAGCACCAGGGTGGATGGTTCTTGGGTTGGATGTAACCTTTAGTTATGGTAATTAAGTAGTGTTACAAAATTAGGAAGCACTCCTGTATGGCACGTACGTCTATATACTTTATGAACCTGAAAAGCTTTTCAGTAAGGAGCTATTCTCTACTTCACTTGAAAGTTTTTTCTCAATTTTAGACAATAAAAGGAAAAAAATGCACATTCTTAGTAATTAAGGAAAATTAAGTTTTTCAAGAACTTACTAGGATTTGTGATTGGTTCACACCACTGAGTGCTTTTGCATTGAGGTTGGGTGGTTTGATGGTATATGATTTATTTCAGGCAGGAACTGAGCTGGAAAATTCCTTTGGTCCTTTTTATGTTGCATGACTTCTGTATTCTCTTATGGTTTTATAATCTGTTTATGTATAAAAATCAATACATGTTAGGAGTATTTTTCTGTCTATAATATGTTTTGGAAACTAGTGGCTGATGGAAAACATGCAGCTCTTCAATGATGAGAATATTCTAGGAGTACTCAGTTTTTTCTGTGCAAGGTGCCTTGGGGCATTGCTGTCCTCATATTGGATCATACTTTGTGCACAGGCTGAGGCAGTTTAGTGCAGTGTAATTTCAGCTGAAATTATTAGTGGTGGTGTAAGTGGAGAGTTCCTTCTATTATAAATGAATGTTACTTTTGAGGACACAGTGGGTTTTTTTTGTCAGTGAAGCTGGAGTTGATTCATTAGTATTTCAAAAGTAGGAAGAACTAAGCACGTCCAGCTATTGATGTGTGCAGGAGTTAGTGTTTAGTGCAATGATAGGAAATGATATGTGTTTGCCTTACGGAAGAGCCAAGAGATAACCAGCTATGCCTTAAGAGAAACAGGATTTTTTTGTTGTGGGTTTTTTTTTTGTCACTGATTAACTCTGTCAGGAAACTACTTTTGAGCAACTGCCTATTTTTATGCTCAGTTTAATTTTAGTCACTGTGTCTTAGACTGTGCAGGAACTTCAAGAGTGATTACTCCATCTCATGGTCTTTTCAACCATGCCTGTGATTCCTAATGTATTTGTCAAGTGCTCAAGACAATGAAGTGATCACTGAGTGAGGTGCAAAGACATTTGTGCAGTAATGAGATAAAAAAAGACTTTTTGATGTGTTCCTTATCTTCCATGGAAAGTTAGGTTTTAAACATACGTGTCAGATTTCTTTAAAGCAGTAAGAAAAAGAAATATTAACAGAGATCAGAAGATCGATTTCTTTAGATTGGAAGAACATCTAACATTGTTCCATACAAAAGATCAGACTTAATAGATGCCTAGTGACATATGAGGATGAAAATGGAGAACCTCAAGTGGAGAGATTAATGGGGTGCACCAGAGATAAAATTAAGAAAAAAAAATATTAGTTTTATTTTATGTCTCTTTTCCTGTGTTGATTTGCTTTGGTGTTTTTTTTTTAATTTTTATTTTATTTGATTGGTTTCAGTTGTGGAAAAGGAGAGACTGCATTATGGTCTAACCTGAAGTCTTGCTATGGAATAAGTAATTGGACTGACCTGAATGCATTCCTGATTTCTAATCAGCAGTGATGACTTGAGTTTTAGAATATATTAAAAAACAAAATCCCATCCCAAAACATTAAAAATTCCAGTTTAAATTTGAAAATATCTTCTCATACCTCTTCAGCATTGTAAATCTGTGCTTTATTTCTAACCTGCATATATTTATCTCTTTTTTTTTTTTCCCCGTTAGATTTTGGTATACCTTTCAGAAGAATTCTAACAGTAAATTCCTTCCCCCCTCATGTAGTGGGCTATAGATTGTCATCCAGTGACACTTCAATCTTCTATTTGACAATCTAAATGGATTGACCTCTGTAAATCTTTTATGAGTAGTGATGTTTTTCAATCTTGTCGTCATGCTTATGGTTCTTTCTTGAACCCATTTGTGAATGTCTTTGAAATGTTGACAGCAGAACTGGGCACAGTGATTTAGCAGCAGTCACAGAGGCAATACAGGCTCCCTGTTCCTTCTCAATGTTTCCCACATTACAGATAAGCCATTAACTATATTATCCTGTGCAGCTGTGATCCCCATATTGTTGGTCCACCTAATTACTCCCAAGAATAAAACTCTATTCTGTTTTTTCTTCCTGGATGTCACCTTCCATTCAGCATCCCAAAAAACAGGTTGGTGGAAGCTCTGACGAATCTGCCAGTTTTGTGTCTCCCCATTCAGTTGTCTGTGACTTGTTCAAGTTCAGTCACTTCCAGTCTTGTATTTGTTCCCATGATCACATTACATTTATGTTGAGATAGCACTGATTTTTTTTGACAGCCTTTCTACGAGCTTTTGATGATAGTGTTCAAAATTCAAGATCAATAGACAGTTCTTAATTTGCTCTGAATTAAAATTTTAATTGTTAGGCTTGAAACACACAGCAAAAATGTAAAGCTTTTGTGGTAGTGGCAATAAAACATGCAGAGGAGCAAGAGATAGCCTGATAAATGGAGGGCAGTAAAGTGCAGCCAGACATGGATTTCAAGGACCACAAGAACCTTTTAGGCTCCTGTGCTCTGGAGGATTAGTACCACTTTTGTGACAACATTTTGTAGCTCTTTTGTAAGGGAAATTTGTTTCTTTGCTTTAGATCACTGTTGAGTTGAGACTTTAATTAAAAAGCATTTTAAGAGTCTTTAGAGTTCTAATCTATTTTCCTTTTGTCCAAGTTGCCCAGTGGTAAAGGGAAAATTAATTACTAAAATAAGGAAAAGAAGTGTTGGGTTTTTTTGTTTAACAGCGTTTTGAAAATCTTGAGGGTTTTTCCCATTAAAAAAAAAAAGCAGAATCCATGAAAATTTTTTATTCTTTAAAGTACTTTGAGTTTTGATTAAAATATGATTATCTGAAAAGATTTGGATGGAAACAAAAATCCCCTAGCAATGTTTTTAGTTTAAAAAAGTGATTGAGTGATGCAATAGCATATATTGCATTTTTTTCCTTTTTTTTTTTTTTCTTTTTTGAAAATGATGACCTAGATTTAGGTTAGTCTAGAAGGATGATAATGTCCACCAGTTACTTTTTCCTGCCTAACGTTTAACTGCTATACATGGCATATTTGTGTTTATATACTTGTGAATTTGTATAGACACTTAACCCTCTGCTCACAGCAGTCTGTGACAAATGCATGTGACACACATTGATATGCTGCCTCTGTGGCATGCAAAAATTAGCCATGCCATAGAAATCAATAGTATTCTATTACTATGATAGCCTGAGGAACATGGAGCAACAAAGATTTCGTAATGAAAATCCTTGGGTCATTTCAGCTGTTGAGGCAATCCTGAGAGACTGCAAATGAGTTGAGGGTTTATTTTGAAACTGTTATCTAAAGTGGAGGTTGGACATCGTGGAACTCCACTAATTACCATGTATGCTTCAGGGCTTCTGTCTGGGCAGAAGACTCTGCATAATCATGTGGACAAGCAGAAAATAGAAAAGGCAGATGTTGTATTGTCCTCTTCTGGTCTGAATCTGACTGGTTTTTGACCTCATCCACCTCTTTGATCAAGTCTGTCATAACTGTGTGTTTTACAGAGATACATGCACATGCAAGTATTTTTTCTTACTATTGTTTTTACTTTTTATATTATTGAGACTTACTTGGACTGGCCACCCAGAAAAAAAAATTATAACTCAGTTCTAAAGAAATCATACCAACTGTAAAGTGTTGGGGGGCACTGCGTCCTGTTAAGGATGACATGGAAGTTAGAGAGTCTCAGAGATGTTTGCTGATACTGCAGTCTCCTCTGGAATATGCTGTTTAAGATGTAGGGATTATGTACAGTAGACCTTAAAACCAGAAAACCCACAAGATTTTTCTCCCCTGCACCACTCCCTTTGAAAAAAAACAACAAACAAACCATAAAACCAAACCCATCCCTTATCCTGCCCACCAAACCAAAACCTAAGGACTTAAAACCCAGTGCATTTCATAAGCTTAGTCACTGCTTTGGGAAACACTATGTTATTTCATTTTAATTTCCTTGATAATTGTTCCAACAAATGCTTGTTTTGGGAGGCTGTCAAGTGTAGGGGTGTAAAACATGGCCTCTATGAAATATGGGGCTTTTTTGCTCCATTACTTTTGCTGCTTTATTGAGTATCAATCAGTCAAGGAGAAGTGATATCCTAATTAAGAATAGTGATACAGGTTTGGAATTTGCTCTTATTGAAATAAACATTGTGAATTGATTAAAATATTTTCTTAAAAAGTTGATACTCTGCTAAAATGATGTGGCTGATCCTCAAATAGTGTCTGTAAAGGGGTTGGTTTGCTTGTTTGTTAAAAACGATAAAAGATGAGTTGCTTATTTCTCACTGGTTGTCTGTTACATCACCATAACATTGCTACTGCACTGAAAAGTTTTATTTCCATTATATTTTTATGTTTGCTATATTCATGTACTGTAACAGAAGCATGGTTATGATTTTCCTGCATGGAAGGTCAGCAGTAAGGGGGGGAGGAGGTACTTACATATTCTTCATAATACGAAAGCGAAGGTTGGCCCTCACTGAGTGCTCAAATATCGAGTGACTGTGTTAGACAGATGCAGAGCATCACAGAAAACCTCTTCTCTCCTAAGTGAAAAGCAGCCCCATATTGACTGATCACTTTGAATGTTTTCCTTGAAATAATGCCAGGGACACTTGCATATTTTTGTTACATTTATGTCTAAAGATTCATCTCTGCTTCCTAAATTGTCTTCTCAAATGACTTCAATACTGCACAAGATATTAAACACTCTATAAAGCGTTCTGGGCACTCTTGCAGAAAAGACTCAATCAGAGCGAGAAACAACATAACATTTATCACAGAAGTCTGTTATTTAAATACAGACTTTATTTAGAATTACCCATTGAGAACTTTAATTTATCTATGACATGCATTTATTTATAACTCTGGATTTATGCAGCTCATGCAGTTGTACATTTTTGTCATTTGTACTAATAGCTTTTTCACAAACCACACCATAGTCGGTGCAGTTGCCCAGGCTTGGTAGAACATTCAGATTTTGGGAGAGGACAGAGATTCTGTAATCATTGTTAATGGACCTGCCATACAGTAGGGCCTTGTAAAGTGCAATAGCCACAATATTCCTACCTTTGATATTACTAATATTCATTTCCACAGGCTGCTTCTCTCCTGTGTTACCCATTTATTTATTTATACAGCTTGTGTTTCCCAAGTCTTTGCCCATTTTGCTCCCTGGTGTGTTGTCTCATTTCATTCCTTGTGTATCTGTCTGACTTGGACTTTTTAAACCGCCTAACTTTTTTTTCCTCCCAAGTGAAAATAGTCTTTTTCGATTCCATTCCTCCACATCCCCTTTTTATTTATTTATTTATTTTTAAATTTTATCAGGTAACATAAAAATACTCAATATTAAAATGGAATTTCAAATAATGACAGTCTGTGCAACTTCAGATACAATGTAGTTTCTTTATTGAAGAAAATGAGGAGTAATGAATTTGTATATGGAGATTCAGTTTCTACTTCAGTATGTTTATACTATTGGACAGTCCAATCCACAAAATTTCAGGAAATACTTTCAAGAGATGTTGAATCAAATGCTTTGTAACCTGGGATAAAAGGCTGTGAGAAATCAGTAAGTAGCTCTAAGTGCTTCCCTGTCTTCCAAGTTATATAGTGTAACATGGATATAAAAAAATAATCACACTGCAATTTGGTAATGGATTGATCATTTATTTTGATGCTTCTGAAGTAATTTTGTGTCATGATAGACCGCAGGACTGTGGGTAAGCATAATATCTCCAGTGTAAAAATCGGTGGTTTCTGATACAAAAAAAAAAAGTATCATTTTCCTTTATTTGTTTAAACAGAAAGAGTCAGGAACCCTTTGAGGATGGAAAGGAAATGAAAAATGGATTTTTTTTTAAGATCTATTTAACACTTGATTTAGGATACCAGGGGGTGAAGCAGAATAAATGAGGAAAAAATAACTGTGTAGTAAAAAGTGTTCAAATCTGAGGTTGAAGAAGAGAAAGAATGAGGAAAGGGGAATCTCTAGCTTTCTCTCACCAGGCTCGGACAAGCTGCAACAGTTGAGATCAAACACAAAAACATGATGGAAAACCCCCCATATTGAATTCAAAGGCTAGCTTAAAAAATAAATATAGTAGGGGTGAGCTGCAAGAAGTGGTGCAATAGTTCTCATTTATAGAAATACTATTCAATGCCAGATACTTAATGAAGAATAAACAATTTCTTAACTGTATGGTAAAGAATTTTTAATGTATTTATTAAGTAATTTCTTATTGTAGTTTCTGTACAGTAATTTTGTATTTCTTTATGAATAAAATTAGATATAGAGATTGATCTCATCTGAAGGATGTTAAAATCATGAGACATGGTATTTTTTCTTTGCATCAGAGTTAAATAACTTCGCTGCATGCTCTGCTTATGAGACTCACTCTCACCATGACTTTGGGTAGAGTGTTTTACTTTTCTGTATACATCACTTTGCATTAAAAAAAAAAACCCAAAACACCAAACTTAGAATGTACTGAAGAACCAGGGAATAACTACTAAATTAAAAATGATATTTTAAATCCAAAGTAGTTGAGATGCTAATAAAGAAAGAAGAATACAAAGCTCCTAGCTGGGCAGCTCATACTTCTGATGACTGAAATCTTTCTACAGTGTCTGGTGTTTGCATTCTGGGAAGTGTGTCTCTTCTTGTATGTTAGAAGCAATGAATACATTTCCTGCCTTTGGAGCTCATAACAAAACAGCTTTCAAGCTAGCCAATGCCTGGTCACATTGGATGTGCTGAATCAACTTGTGGTCCCAAACTGACAGGTGGTTTTGAGCAGTTCATGAGGGATTTAGTTGATATGTATAAAATGCAGCCTAGAGGTCAATGGTACTTGGATGCCACAATTAGTAACCAACAGCCAATACTGTTACCCTTGTTTATGTAATTTTTTTTTCCCAATTGATTTCCAATTAAATTGTCTGAAATATTTCTGGGTTGAAGGCATATTAGCTGTAAAGTGATAATAAAATTAGCCTTGTGCAGTGAGACAGATGTTTGGATCCTGGTCAGGAAACAGTATAAGAACAAATGCATTAATTACTAGAGGGTCACCCCCACTCATGAAACCCAAATATCGTAGTTTTTGAATGTGTTTTTAGATTTTCTGTTATTTTTTCGAAATATACTACCATAATACATGGCTTGCTTCTGTTCCCACTGAAGTCAATAGCAAAATTGCCAGTGACGGATGAAAAAAGCCTATGAAGAATGTTTCAAAAACATAATTTTTACTTTGGTAAATTCAACTTGTTGGCCAAAACATTAGATTTCTAATTGTTTGCTTTGATTTTAGCTACAGAGAGGCTGGCATCTGTTTATGTCGGTTTCACTAGGTTTGTTCCTTCTAACATGCTTTAAAGACATCTATTGCCCAAATGTTAGGCCAAAATTGGAAGACAGACTCTCAGCAATACAGAAGAAATCCCAATTCAATGTGCATGAACAATAGCAAAGAGCTCAGTGCTAGGTTTTGCTAATTTGCATTATATATATTTTTGTTGTGTTTACAGGGCTTCCTGGGAGCCTTCAAAACACACTTGAAGTGTCAGATCACTGTCCTTCTGTGCCATTACTAAATATAAATTTTTCCACGAGTCAACTGAGTGAAGATCAAATGTTTTAGAAAGGGTTTATTTTCATTTGCCTGAAGGCTACTCTGCTAAAAAAAAATCAGTGACCTCATACCAGAAAGTGACTGCAGACTTGCTATTAAATAACAGCTGTTCTGCACAGCTTTGTGAACTATGATTATAATATTTTTGTTCCAGTTTTTGTAATTTCATTTTTTATTTATATGAAAATTGCATAGACCTTAAGATATCCCTGTTGGTATGCCTCTGACTGAAATTTCTCTGATGTATTTGTAGGATATGAAAATGCTGTTAAACTAGAACAGCAGCCCCTAATATGCTAGAATAGAAGGAAAAGCCTTTCTTTGGGTGCAGCTTCATTACATTTTCTTTCTGAAGTTCTGAAACATGTGCTGCTGTTGGAACAGCAGTGTCCTCCCAGTCATGTCACTGGGGTGCTGTGTGGAGTCTGTGGGTATTATGTGGGATCTGTAGTTCTCTGAGAGACTCCTTGATAGAGATAGAAGCTCATTCATAAGATATGGATGAGACTCATACTTGTGAAAGTACTGATAACTAATAAAAGTGAAGTCATTCCACTTTCCTATAGTACAGCAGGCAGAAAAGGTGTTTGTTACTTATGAAATCACAGATCTTGGCTCCAGCATGGGTGTTTCTTAGGGTGCAGTGTCCAGAAGCTGGTGGATGTAAGACATAATGTCATTATTTAGCTACCTCTCTTTGAGTATCTGGGTTCAGGATGATATTCTTGCATGGATATCTGTTGTGACTGGAGAAGCTAGAACTCTGTCTCCAGTATGTCATAATCTCTTGAGCCTTGTATTCATGTCTTGAGTGTTTGTTAATGTATTTTTGTTCTGATCTCATTTAATGTGGTGCACCATCTACAGCGAGTGATGCTGTGCTGACCCATGGTGTGCTGTCATCACAGTGCATGTGGAAGAGCACTGTTTCAGAATTAGAGAGGGCAGTGGAGAAGATACATCCCCTGCCTGAAGCTAGCACCTCATTCAGCGAACAATTTTATCCAAGGTTAATGTAAGATCAGACACAGTATCAAGTCAGCTGAAGCAAGATCATAGTGATCTGATAAACATGGAGAAGTGTAACTCAATTCCTGAACTGTCATAATGACTTGCAACATTTTGATAGGGTTTGAGAGCTAGTGTTTGACTATTCATTGCTACAAATATCCTCTGTGCTGCTCTAAGGGTCTATTTTTCAAATTTTGGGTGGAAATTAAATGTTTAGATGGAGAGAAGTAAGTGAGAGAAAACACCTAGTATTCATAGAGCGGTGAAGTACATAGTAGTAAAGGGAATGTCCCCTACAGCTGGGGTTGGGTTAACCCTGGCCGGAGCCAAATGCCCACCCAGCCACTCACTCACCTCCGCCCCAGTAAAGCTTTTGATACTGCAGGTGGGGCCACAATCTTTGAGAGAGGGACGTGCTTTTAGGAAACAGCTTTCACAGTTCTTAATCTAACTGCAGAGGTTTGAAGAGTTACTGATTATAACGAGGTGTTCAGTGGTATCTCTGCAGTAGGGGAAGTCCTGTTAATGTTGTGATATTGTGCAGGATGGGATGGTGCCTACTTGTTGAGGATTTATAAGCTTTGCCTGAGAATTGTTTTAAATTACTTAAGCCTTTTCTTAGTTTTTTTTTTTAAATAATATAATGCTATTTTCATCTTCTGTGAAAAGGCAGAACAATGCATTTGTGTTTGTACTGGGTAGTTATTAGAAAGGGGAGTAAAAGACTGGGAGATCTGTTGGATTAAATAGTCGACAGAATTGTTTGCTACAGAGCAACTTTGGAGCGAGGATGTATCCACTCACTCTTTCTTTCACATTTTTCTTTGTTAAGGTGCAGTTCAGCTGAGACTGAATTCCTCTTTGGCTGTCCATAAACTGTGAAACAGAAGGATGCAGAAGACTATCCCTTGCCATTTTGTACATGAGTGATAAGAGCACAAGATCATTAATACAAGTTTGCTGCAAAGATGAGTTCAGAGGAGAAGAGTATATCTCCAGCTCACAAAACATCCACTCCATCACATAGAAGTGCCTCCTCCTCCTCATCATCTCAGAGAGACAGGAGGCAGGTAAGGAAAAACTCTAAATGTTTGCATCATCTGATGGGATGATATATTTATTTCTGCAATGTGGCCTTTAGTTCTCACTAGCTCTTGATTTACTTGCTTATAGCATTGGACGATATCACCATTGCCAAAAACTGTTGATTTTTTAAATTTATTTTCCTTTTTCTGATGTGGCTTGAAAAAGATTCAGAAGCAACATGGGCACTATATGTAGCACTGGAGCGGGAAGTATATGATCACATGGACAAGTAAGGAATATGCTCCGAGGACTTTTGGGAGGCGGTTTCTTTGACAGTATCAACCTATAGTTGCTTCAAATTGTTTTGTGTCCTCTGTGAATATCTCTTTTTGTAAATGTTACTACAGAGATGCATTATCATTTTAGAAGGTGATGAATCAGGTTAAATATCCTATTATTCGTCCTTTTTGTAAAGCCTAACATTTTAAATATGATTTTACTAAAAATTGCACTGATTGTGCCAGATCACAGAGTACTAGTCCAGTTATGTTAGACTTCAATTTTTAAATGTGGATGTAAGGCATCTTTTCTCCATGATCCCTTTGAGATGAAGACTGTATTATTTCCCCTCAAAACAACTTGAGCACTCCTGTGGGTTTCTTGAGAGATGGGTGTACAGCCGGGGCACAATATCAGTGGGAGCTGCCCACTAGAAGATGTCAGAGCTACCCACTAGATTTCAGATAGGTTATTACATGTATATTCACAAATGCAACGGCTGATACTGAAAACTTGACTGGTTAGAACAAACATATTTGAAGACTTTGATCAGTGGAAAAGAACTAAAATAGTAGCTTGCTGTGGTGTGGATTTACTGGAATGGCTGTGGCTTAGGAATATTTTCACAGCTACTTGTATGCCAGCTGTGACACTGTTTTGTCATCTGTTGCTGGGGAAGTTTTTTCCCTTACCTGTCTTATGAAAATTTTGAAAACTGAGAATTTTGATGAAAACTGTAGCATTTACAGCTTTGAATGTAAATAGTCTCACCATAAGGTATGTTTAAAATGCTAAATCATGACAAGAATTCTGTTCAATAACAGGCAGGAATTGTGTCTAGAATTTTTTTAATAATTTCCATTGCCTGAGTAAATCCAAAAATGATTTTCTCAGAGGTGATAAATATTTTCCCTCTCATAGTGCACAGGATTTGGGATATCTGTAGTCAATTAATTAAGTCCTAGTTAGCACATGTTCTCTTAATTTTTCATTAGTTCTATCTGGAGCAAGGATTTTGACATCTTTTTTTTAAATCATCAATATATTTTATCTTCCACATTTAAACCCAGAAAATGTGAATGCAGGACTCCTAAGAGCTGCTGGTCTCAGCTAAGGGCATATCCTCTGCGTTTTCTGTGTAATTAGGTAGTTGGACACAATCATGCAATTGAGTATGAAAAAAAAGAAAAAGGCACCTCTTGGGAATACATTCTACCATAAATCTAATGGCCACCATATCTGTTACCATAGCAACAGCATAGAGCATGGTATACCTGCCATCATAATGAAATGGATGTTTAGCTTTAAGTCCATATTTGATCACGGAAACATGAAGCATGATTTTAAAATAATGCTGTAAGGGTTGGTGATGTGATGCATCCAGAATATCCAATAAAATGTGATGATGCTTAGCAGTTATATTTAGGCAAGTAAATGTGCACTGGAAAGGCTACTGCTAGGCATTCATTTTTTGCCTTCATGCTTTCATGTTAAAGGCAGAGAAATATCCAGGAGAATGAATGGATGAACAATTTCTTCTGCAGAATGAAACTGAGCTAGACCGTGCAATGCGGCATGAAAGTGCAGTGGTACTATATCCAGGGAAAGGAACACACAAATGTTTCCTTTGTGCACGCAGACACAGTAAATCAATCAGCTTCATCCTACCATCTACTGTAACCATTGTATTTCTGAATTCTTTCCTTGCTTGTGGTATTCTTTGTGTATGTTTTGGTTTTCATAGGCTTTTCCGCAGGCACAGTGATAACCAGGGGGTCGGGGACTTCAGTTCAGGAGCAGTTAGGTTTTACTTGGAAAAGGCTTAAAAATTCTGTCTTGCTGCCTCCTTGTTCAGAGCAGATGGGAGAAAAGCACCCTTCCTGATTTGGTAATATATATGAATGTGGAAAGTGATGTGACTGGATGAAGTGCCAATGTAGTTTTCATTGTCATATGTGAGTATAACACTTGATATTTCTCGGTGGTTAATGACTGAAATCTTCTCATCTTATAATTCTTGTCAAAGTCATACCAGCAATTATGGAACAGTTTCCCATTAAATTATGGTTCAGGAGGCTGAGTGTGCACATGATTATGATAAATCATTTCAGGGAGAGTGGAAAATGTCTTGCTGTATATAATGGTGGCATTTTAATGTAGCTTTCTTATTTGTGCAATATATATCACCTAAGAGATTCAGCAGTCAGCAAAAGCTTTGACATTGCCAATTTGCAGGCTCTATGACTAGGTAACAGATAAATGAACAG
The DNA here is from genome assembly GCA_013396655.1 of Campylorhamphus procurvoides. Taxonomy (NCBI): domain Eukaryota; kingdom Metazoa; phylum Chordata; class Aves; order Passeriformes; family Dendrocolaptidae; genus Campylorhamphus; species Campylorhamphus procurvoides. Next base: position 872,743 of record WBMV01008576.1, read on the forward strand.
ACTAACGAAGCCAGCAATAACCAAAAAACTGATTTCGGATTTTTGTCATTTGTTTTCATTAAAATCATGTTTAATTTGGATTGTTAGATAGAAGAAGGCCCAGAATTAACCTGTTTTAACACCCAAATTGAACAGGTTGGCAAGGCAGTTGAGATGTTCTTGATAAGGAATACTTTAGAAGGGAACAGCAGCAGTTTTTCCTACTGTGGAACTGTTGCAGAGCATGAAACACCTGTCACTTCCACTGTCAGTAAGAGTCCTCATACAAAGGTTAGCATAAAAGCTGCAATTCTGATAGCCTTTTTTTGAGGGCCGTGGTGATCAGGGTGATTCTTGTTTTGCATCCCCTTATGAAACTCTGAAGAAGCTAGCTATATGCTCTTGCATGACAAAATGGAGGAAAGCTAACAGCTTTTAAAAAGTACAGCTAAATATGATAAATTCGTATGTTGCATATTCAGTTTTTTGGGTGTAAGTTCTTTATGAATATTATGTATTTTATTTATTGACTAAGTATGCAAGTCATAAGGCAGACTAATACATTATATATTCTCTATGGTGCATGGGTAGTAATATTGTGCTGAGAAGGCAGAAAGAAGTGAATACACCATAGGGTTAATAATGTGCAGTTTGGAAAATTGGAGCTTGACCCCAGGCTATTAACCAGAGGAAGTGATACAGGAGAGTAATAATATTGAAACGGTGAACAAAGAGGAGATTTTGACTTTTCTGACCACCATTTAAAGGTTAGATAATACATGATGGGAAGTGGATTTAACGTTGTCATCTATTTTAAATATGAGGATTTCTCTTCTAATGTCTTAATTTTCTTTTTGGTATTTTGTGGAGGAGAGATGATCAGCTGTTCTCTCTTTCATTTTCTGTTTCTGTCAGTTTGCTTTTACGACAAATCCTTGGTTCTTTTCCCACACAGCAATCACAAAAGAAGAAAAGCTTTTAGTCCTGTTGCATTTAGCCTTGCGTGGTCACCTTTCTATGAGGAGAGCTTTCATATTTCAAAAGACTATTGTCTTTCAGCCATATGCAAAGAGTGAAAGATAGGGGCTTTGAAGGAAGAAGAAAAAATGATTTTCTGGACCAGCAATCTGCTTTTCAGATTTTAACATGGCTTGTTGGGTTTTAGGGTTTTTTTCCTCCTTTTTGTAAAAGCCACATTGAGTAATAGAAGTGCCATACTCAAGGGATGCACAAGGAGTTTGGACTGAAGGTGTTTATCTGGCCATGAAATTTAGAAGCAGAATGTGATTCCAAATCTCTGGTCTTGCCTAAAGGTCTGTGTTGGAAAATGCCTATTTAGCTTTTTGCAACCACTGTATTTTAGTTGTCAAAGTAGTCTCCTGAAAGCAGTATTTCCTAGGGTGTGTTATCACCATTTTGTAGATATAAAGGGTTTAATAATGATAGAAGGATCAAAACATCTGTCTGCAGCAACCTTAACCAAATCTTAGTTTATAGAGTAACTGGGAGACTGGAAAAAAAGATACTGCAGTAGATGACTCTGGGAGTGAAATGTATGGACCTGAAAAAAATAGGACCAATAATCATTATTTGGATATAGGGATGCAGTAGCAATCTAGGCCTCACAGTGCTGTGTACTGTAATAAACACATAATAAAAGACAGTCACTAGCATAAAGTCCTGATTAGATGAGACAGACATATATTGGGAGCAGAAAAACAGAAGTACCTTGTCTGTTGTCTCTTTCTTCAACTAATGATAAAGCATAATAGGAAATGATCATGGGTTCTATATCAATTCTAGTTTCATGCTTTCAGCTAACATTAAGAAGCATAAAAATAGAATTATGAAGGCTATTCTTGGCTAAGAAAATCGCCATCAAGTTTTTCCCAAGAGATAAAGCTAAAAATTTTTTATAGATATGCTGCAGGGACCACCAGGTTCTGTGAAGCTGAGTCCACATAAGCAATCTGCATGCCGCAGCAAGTGGGTGCTGCAGGAGGAAGTGCCAGGAGTGGAGTGCTTAGCTTCGTGGAAAGCAAAAGGGACTTGATTTGGAGACTGAGAATTGTGGTCAGGAAATAGGTGAAAAAATTGAATAGGGGAGAGAGAATTGGGTGGCTCAAATGCTTTGTGAGGTTTTAGCACATGAAACTTAGAAGCAAAGTCTGTTTTTAGGGAGAACAACAACTCTCTGAAAAAGTAAAGGTGGAGTAAGAAAGACAGTAAGGAAAGAGGTGTGAGTTTGTTTTTTTCTTTTGTGACCAGAAGTGTCTGGGAGAGCTAACTGATGTCTAGAAGGGGAAAAAAAATTATGAGAAAACTTATTCTAACCAATGATGTTTAAGTTCTTTTTGTGTGGCTATTCTAAGCAATAGCAGATTCACTTTTTATCTGTCCTGTAGGAGAAGCCATCCAGTATTTGAGACTGAAGCTACTTAATGCAAAATGCCCAAGCTTAAAATGAGAGACTTGCTGTTGCTGTTGCTTTGGGTCCCTGTGCTGTTGCACCTTCCTTGGCAGCTCAGTGGGAAGCAGAGGAGTCGCAGGAGCAGCTCCGGTGGAAGCAGCTCTGCGATTTCAGCCACTAGTGCTTTTCCCTTCCTAGGCTAGGTACATCCTACACACAGATCCATCTTGCCTGCTGGACAGTCATTGTCCTATTTCATTTAGCATTTTTGGTATTTTTTTTGAGACTGGGAACAATTAGATGTATGAGAGTTTGTGAAGGGATAGGAGGGAGTGTTGATGCACATGTAGTTTAATTTTTTTGTTTTAGTATGTTGAGATACCTTAAACTCAACTTTCTCTTTGTTTATGACCAGTTACAATCAGTGATGCAATATCAAGGATACTTTTTTGATGTTATTATAGATTTCTGCCTAACAAACTGGCACTATAGTTGATTGTCATTTTTACCGTCCAGTGTACCTGAGACAGTGTTGCTCATGTGAGATGGCAATATAATAGAATGTAATATGTGGAAGAGATGTCTGAGTGCATTTATATACCCTTGTTATTCTTAAACTGAGTAGCAACCCATATGCTTGCTCCCTGATGCCAGCCTGATGTAACAGCTGTCAACAAATTCTTGGTGGATACCTGTAAATTTCATTTGTTTCTGTCTCTGTAATTTCAAAAGAAATAAAGGATGGACAGTGGTCTAGTAAATATGGTACAGACCTGAGAACATGCAGCCTTATCCTTATCTTTGCTCGGTAGCAAAGTGTAGGCTTTTAAAAGCCTTTTTACTTCTCAGTAGTTTGTGAGAATTAGTTGAATAATAATTATTAATCTCTGAGTTTCAAACTCAAGATGCAACTAAATGCCAAGTACTGTTTTTATTGTGATGTAATTCTTTTGCTTTTGTTCCTAATTAACTTTCTTCACATAAAGCAGTTGAAGCAGGATTAGAGCAGAAGTGATGAGTACTTTAAAAGCAACAACTCACTGGAGCAAGAAAATGTTCTGAGGGAGCCAAAGAATGAAGTGACAGAATCGTTAACAAAAACATGCAGTTATTCTTTAAACTGATCAGCTACTGCTACTCTACAACATTATTTTGTCCCTTTGCCTTTGTTAGAGTGCAAAAATGTTCTTAGGTTTGGAAGGTGGCAGGTATTACTTCAGTACCTGAAAAAGTGTGAAACAACATAACTTAAAAAGCTGTAGAATACTCTTGTGAATGTTGTATTAAGTACAATGCCATAGCGCTTGTTTTAAATGAAGTTATAAATCTCAGACCTGTTAGAATTTCATCACTGAAATGGATAACAGTGAGCTACTTCATGAGTGAACTTCTATGTGTGGCACAATCAGACCTTCAGAAGGCAGTAAAACCTCCAAAGGGAGGGTTTCTGGACTAGTGGTTTGTCCAAGGATGGGGTAGGAACCCATGTGAGACTTGTAGGGAGTTGGTACAGACTGCCCTCTGGGGTGAGGCAGCCCCGGCCCCCAGTACTGGTGCTGATGAGTGCATTGAAAGTAAAAGCCAGTCCTGCTCCAGCCCTGGGAATCCTTGTGGGCAGGGCTGCTGGCACACATGGGCAGCAGCACATGCCCAGGAGCCCAGTGAGACTGGATGCATCAGGCTTGCTGTGTGTATGGTGTGAAGGCAGCCTGCAGCAGATGCCCTTCATTTGGTGCCTGTATTTCTGCATAGCATTTTCATGATAACTGGGCACCAACCAGAAGTACATCTGTGTGCATGTGCCCTGGATGGGCCCTCTTCAGTCCATATTTGGAGATATTTGGATTATGACTGGTAATATCTATAGTGGTTTGGAGACAAGATCCAGAGAACAGTCCTGGAGATTTATAGTGGGAGATGCTGTCTCTTTCTGGAAAAGACTTGGCTTTAAAACTTTGAAGAAATAGAAAACTCTGGAGCAGTCAAGGAGAGAGAGTGATAGCATTCATGCCAAGCTGTCCTGAGGGTCTCTGTGTTCTCTTAGCTTCATGAACATTGTCAGCTGAGTTATCTCACCTCTAGAAGTGCTTTACAGGCTGTGTGAAGAATGCTGGAAGTTCAGATATATCCTGCGAAGAAAGACAAAGTTCAAGAAGCATTTGAATGATACTCTCAGGCACATGTGACTCTTGTGGGTCACTTCCAACTTGACATATTCTGTGATTCTTTGATTCTGTGTTTTGTTTTTCTTTTTTTTTAAATGTGTCAGTTTGATTAGAAATGGTGCCTGTAGCTATCTTCTATTACAAGCCCAGGGAAATTGCTCTCATAAAAGCTTAATTGCCCATACAAATTATGACAGATAATTTAAAGCAGTGTTTTCAGATCATGGTCACTCTTGCATTCCTCCTGTCTCATTTTTTACCTTTTGATATGCATGCACATCAGTACCTGCATAAACAAGTCTCACTTCCATTGAGAATACAAACTAGAAGTGCAACACACATACACACAAATGTAGAAGAAAGAAGTGCAGCTCTTCTGAAGCGTCGTTTAGGATTTATGGGAAACAAATAAAGGAGAATAAAGAGAAGCATGCTTATATTTTCATTTCTCCAGTGGAGAGGAAAGGCACAGAAGTGAAGGGAGAGGGTGATGGCAGGTATTATATGGAGGCTTCTGTTTTCAAGACACTCATGCATGATTTGGATTATGCACATTTCAAGATTTGCAAATGTATTAGGCAGAGTAAATGGGGGCCTTAGTAAAGTTATTTGCTGTTCTGACACCTCTCTTTTCCTGTTTTCGTTAAATACTTTACCCTGGAATTGAAAATGAAGCAGTTGCTTAAAAGCTTTTTTTTTTTTCCTTAGTAGAATAATATTTCATGTTAAAAAAAAGAGAAAAATCTGATAAAAAATTTTTCCAAGCCCCTTTTGGCTTATATTCTGTATTTTTGTACTGTGTATATTACAGTTTAGAGGATATTGAGAAAGGCTAAGTAGGTAGCTTACAGAAGGTTGTGAAATAGAGTCCTAGGAAGAGATTTCTTTCATTTTCTGACCGTGTGCACTTTTTAAAGTGAGGGTCCAGCTTTTTGGTTTATGATTTGTGTTAACTTAGACTCCCTTTCATGTGTAGAACTCTTTCATTCATTAATGAGTTAACCTATCAAGGAATGTCTTTCTTTTGTGTATGTGATTTTATTGAATAAAATGAAATGCTAGCCTGAAGCTATTTAACAAAGTATCAATCCTTTTAATTGTGATTATTCAATGTTCATAAAAACTTGTATCATTAGCAAACCTTTGAATTCTCTCTGTCAGATACTGTAAATTTATCTGTGTGCTCTGTCTTGAGAAAAGCGCAAAAGGAGAAGATGTCATTAAAGACTCAGGCTGTGACTTAGCAGTCGCGCCAAACCATGGTTCTGGCAAAGGGAAGGTTGGTGTTGCAATGATAGCTCTTTTCTGCTTTATCCAGTTCTGCTAATGCTTCATTCCAAGAAGCTCTTCAGCAGAGCAAGAGCTTATTTCTCTTCAGAGTTTGTCAAAAAATGCCTTGAAAATCAAAGGCTTCTTTGCTTCCAGAGCCTAAAAGCATTAATGTGAAGAATAATACAAAGCTGGAATTCTAGAAAGGGCTGACAGAGTCCTGAGCGAACAAATTCTTGACATTTCTGTTACACAAGAAGTGTTTATTTTGCATAACCCAGGAAAGAATTAGGCATACATATCTGTGTGTTATTCATATGTTACAGAATTGCTTCTTACATATACTTGTCTTTCAGTAAAAAGGTTATGAAAATGTTGCTCTTAAGCACATTTCTGTACTAGATGAGTGTGTGTTACAAGAAGAAAAGAGAACGGTTAACTGCATGTGCTATTCATAAACCATTGTTAAGTTCCTTTGTCAGTTAATTGATAGCTGAGATTGTTGAAAACAGCTATGGAGCAGTGTCAGTAGTGACTTAGGATGAGAATAGGACCATGATTGCTTTATAAAAAATTAAAAAAATGTGCTAGAAGACAGAAAGGAGAAATACATTGATGAGATATGGCTGTTTTACGTTGCACTCACCCTTCTCTCACAATTATATTCAAGAATATGTCTTTATTCCAACATCAGCAGAAGGAAAGTTAGAGTTCACTGAGAAGCAGCCTAAGATAAAAGCAAGTTTCAAGGTTATTCCCTTTGCAAATAATATTGCAGATTAACTTGGCATATATCACAGCTTGTTTAAAAGGTCAAATCTGAATCTACCTTATTACTTCTGCTGTGTTTCAGATAACTGGAAAATACTGTGTTTTTAGTTGAGAGAAAGTGATTGAACATTGGACTTTGTACTAAATGGAATTCAAATAAGAACAGAAGTTTGTAAGGGTGCAAAAAGAATGTCAGTGAGTAGCATATAATAAAAGATGCACTAGTTAGTTCTTTGAATTGAAAAAAACCACAAAAAACCCCCAGAGAGAAAAGCTCTATTTTGAATTACTGTTGTAGAACAGTGTGTGTCTAGATCCCTTGTTTACTGAAGACTGCAAAAATGCTATGAACAAAAAAAATGACCCATCGGATCTTTTTTCATTAATTAACTGTTAACCACATATTGCACATTTCTGAACTACAGAGAGGCTGTGTCCAGTGTGAATGATAAATTCTTCATCAGCTTGTCTCTTTTCAGTAATTAATAAATTACAAATCACAGAGAAGTCTTTGCATTAAATATAGTTCATTCCATTAAGTAAATAAGCAGCAAAGCAGAAAGGGGGGGCATGAATACCAGACTTGTTCTTCACTGGATTTCCCATCTCTATTTATTCAAAATCTCTTTTCTTTCCTTGCCTTCCCTGTGAAAAAAGCTAAATGTCTTTTGTTTTAAGGGGAAGTTGGATTCAGTGAAGAAAAGTTAGGTTCTTCAGCCTCTGATCTGATGGAGACCAACCCTGCCACTGGAATCAGGAGAAGAATTTGGGGAAAATAAGGGTAAAACCTGAGGGTTGAGATAAGGACAGTTTAAGAATTGAAATAAAATAGAACAGTGATTGTAATGGAAAGTAAGAACAACAAGAAAAAGAATTAAAACCCAAGAAAGGCATGTGCTGCCCAATATAGCTGCTCACAGACTGCTGACTGAGGCCCAGCTAGTGTTTGTCCCTTCCTGGCTGTGTATACACTGAATATGACATTCTAGGGCACAGAGTAGCCCTTTGACAAGGTCCCCTGTCCTGGCCGTGCTCCCTCCCAGCTTCTTGTGCACCTCCTCACTGGCAGAGGATGGGAGACTGAAAAGTCCTTGACTTAGGATAAGTGCTACTTAGCAACAGCCAAAACATCATTGTGCTATCAACATTCTTCTCAAACTAAATCCAAAACACAGCACTATACCAGCTCTGAGGAAGAAAATGAACTCTATCCCAGCCAAAACCTGGACAGTGAAGTGTATGAGTCACTGAACTGCAAACTGAGAAAAGAAGTTGGCAAGATGTATGGTAAGATACTGTAAAATATGTTTTCCCTTCTTGCCCTCCAGAGAAGATGAGAATGTGATACAACATCATGCTGTTATTCTTTCCGCCAATTTCCTTCTCTCTCACATGTCTTTGGGAAGCGACAGGAAAAGAATTCAGGGCAGAACAAACATTTGTGTTGCCCACATACTGGCTTGTTAGAGGCATTTGGAGGCAAATGTGTGTTCACATATGTAACGTGTGCTGTGGATAATCGCAAAGATGAAGGAAAGATTGTAGTTAGGATGAAGATTTCACAAGGGCATTACAGAGTACTTTGAGTTAAACTTGTAATTCTGTTGCATTAGTTTTGAAGAGCACACAGATTTTGATAGCGCTGGCGTTTTCCTGCAAGACAAACCAGCACAGGTAGTCCTGAAACATGGGTGAAGTCTGGAATGCAGCAATGTGGAGATTGATTTTGTCTGCCTCTATTCTTGGGATGAGAGGAATGAGAGTACCAAGTTGATTGATACACCTGGTTTAACAGAATATTCATTTTTCTCTTTGATTATAAACAAACCCTGAAAGCTGTATTGATCTGCCGCTTTCCTCCTCTTATTCTTACCTGCTTTTTTTTTACTACTTCCTTAATAAACCTTATGTTTTTATGTTAAGACACAAAGAAACCTTGACAATAACTTCAAGATCGAAGTAATTTTTATTTCTGTGGTCCTAAATAACTAAACTCATGCTCTGTGAAATTAGCTGCTTTTCAAAATGTCAAGTGTGTGTAATGTCTCTCTAATTTTGCAAAAAAAAATAACACTCAATGGAAAATATTTTGCACCAAGTAATGTCTCTTAATATTATGCTAGATACATGTCACAAATCTAAAGCAATGATTTTATGTTAGTGTAATGGTGGCCATGAGAGAAAAGAATTGAAAAGCAAACATCTAACAGACAACAAGCCAACACTTCTGGAACTAAGGAATGTAAAGAAGGCAATTCTATTTTAAAAGCATTCATTTTCTAATTTTCAAACAAATGGTTGGGTAAGTCAGCATTCATTTAACTGCTGTTAGCTAATAATGTATTTCTCAACTGAAGTGGAACTGTAATGACTGAGGGCTAATTAAAAAAAAAAAAGGCACAAAACCTCCTTGCCTTAAAATCATGCAATTGAAAATGTCACTGGAAATCTGGCAAGCTCAGGGCTGTTGGGTTACTCCTCTCTAAATATTGTACAAAATGAAATTGCAGTTATGTAACAACAAGCTGCACCAGCTGCTACACATGAGACCTTCAGAACATCTGTGTTGGGCATGGCTCCATCTCGAGATGGATGGATTGCTATCTGCCAGACAAAACTGGCAACAAGGCTGGGAATCATCCTGACTATGCTAATCAAAAGACTTCAATCTTCCTTGGAGGAACAGGTTTAGATTTTCTTGTATATTGTTAAAATGTGATACTGTGTACATAAATAGTATTTTCTCTATTCATCATATATCATTAGGAACTTTGTTTTTCTCAGCTCAAATAAGTGTATTAAGTTATTTGACATGTAACGTGGGAACTTGTGCTGCATAAATACAAATGTTTTTCCTGTCCTGACTAGTAAAATACATTGATAATTACCAAGTAATAAGATTGGCCATTCTTTGACAAAGCAGTTTTCAAAGCATAAATGACAAAACTTTTTGCTGGTTGGCCTTGGAGTAACATAATATTGTTGCTTTTACAGTGTATTCTTCACTGTAAAATGTAATTAAAAGTAACTGAAAATAAACACTGATTACTTTAGCATGGTGTCAGGGGTGCTTATTAATCTCCACTGATAACAGAGACAGTCCCCACATTTTCCTATTCTCATTCGCAGTTGCAACTTGAAAGAGAGCAACAATGTGTGTTGCACTGCAGCACGATGGGGTCTGTGTTATATATGCATTTAAATGAATAGCTGTGTTTATTTTCATTTAGTTTGGTTATAGTCCTTATGTGCTTAGTTGTTTGTATAAACAAAAATATTTACACTGCTGTTTGTGTGTGTTTTTATATTCCTGATTGTTTCTGCTGTCAGTGGTACCTGTCAACGGTATCTCTTCCTTAGTCAATGTAAAGAAGCTTAATTGTGAACAAAACTTAATTGGCATTTTCAGTTGAGAAAAACTTACCCTTTTTAGAGGGTAATTGCAATTGTGAGTTTGTAATTTGTGCTGCATGTCCTGAAAATGCAGTAGTTCTATTTTTTACCAAAGAGATATTATTGACATGTTGTAGTAGAATTCTTACCAAATAATAGTATGAGATGTTGCAAAACTTTGCCAGAGAATGAATTGCAGGTCCAAGTATTAAGAATGTGGTTATTGTCTTCTGTATCAAAAATTATTTTTCTTTTTTAAAATTATGGGAAACATTTCTGGGAAATGGGAAGAGTTTTTAGATGTCTCTTAAGAACAACAGTTTTTTCAGGACTAGTTTTGACATTATGTATTTCATTTTATTACATGCTTTGAAGATATAAAATTTTGTAGTATTGTCAGATGTAGAAACAGCTGCAATTGTTTGAGATCACAGTGTTCCATAAATGTTCACCAGCAAGCCTGTCAGCTGAGACACAGTAACTGATCTTGTTAACACCTGTGATACATTAAAAGCATTCATGTAATGAGAGCTGCCACCTCAGCTGAGAAGGCAATCACAAAATGCTAAGGTGTGATGAAGAATATGTTAGAGGCACTAATATCTTATGTACAGTGGTTTGCTTCAGAAGTGAATGTAGGGCAGTGCTGCCTGCATGGTATTTGCACTTGGTGTTTTGTGTATTAGCAGAAAATATACTAAGTGTGACTAAGAGCACTTTGCATTTGTGTCAGCAAGAACTCCATTACTTGTCTTTTTGGCTTTCTTTAGTTCACCATCATTTCTAGGTTAGACAGAGTTATTAATTTAAGAACCAATAATAAAAAAAGAAAGAGAAGTATATTGCCACAGAGGACAAACCATTTGCACATTTAAGTCATGGGTGGGTAGCGTTTTGTCTGTTTTGAGTGATCATGTTATCTTTAATTTTTGTTGTTTTTTAGAGTGTTCATATTTTGGAGCGGAAGGCTTCTTCAGGAAGCACAGACCCTTCTTTAAGCAAGCAGTTCCTTGAAACTGATCATCTCTCTCTATCCAAGGTAAGCAAAAACATGGGATGTCATCTGGATGATGAGTTTTCCCTCTAGAGGTACAAAGTAGTTTAACTAACAGCTTTGGGATAGTGTTTTGTATGATTCTACCAGGAACTATATTACGAGTCTGCCCTGGAGCTTATTGTTCCATAACTGAGGTGTTAGAGAATCTTTAGTAATTGTTATATTAACAAAATTAAGGATTTACTTTTTTGTCCATGGATGGCCCCCAGGAACAAATTTTACAATCTCAGAGCATGGGGCTAGAAGGAACTTTGATGATCCTTGTGGGTCCCTTCCAATTCAGGATATTTTATGATTCTATGATTGGGAGAAATTTTCCAGTCCAATCCTCTTACTAAGGTAGAGCAAATCACTTCCAAGTTTAAAACTGCTGTTAATCAATAATTATATTAGTTTAAAAACAATGTCCTAATGACATTTCTTGTGGGTAGTTTGAAATTTAAAATCTCTTGTTGAGACCTTCTTTCCTGAGGCAGAAAAAAAGAGAACTTCAGGGGTAACAGCACCACTTCCTGAAATGTGGTGCTTTGAAGTCAACTGCTTCCTAGATAAATTCCTCAGCTCTAGCATAAGTGATTCCAAACAAGTCGAATTCCACATAAAGAAGGGTCCATTTTAAGATACTTCATCTGCAAAAGTAAGGTTGTTGCTGAAAAGGTGAGGATGCTGTGATGAAATATTTGGTGGAAAATAAAAATCTGAAATTAAATGTCTCAGTTCTGAAACAGAACTGGTAAAACAACTTTAAAAGGAAATACTGTGTTTTTCTGGGGAAAACAAAATTGTTTATTCTTTTTTATTTGGAAAAATAAATATTTTGCAGTCAAAAAGACTAAGTTCAGAAAGCTGTTGGTAGTGGATCCCTTCATCCCCATATGTGGGGCTCATGCATGCTCAGGGACTGAAAGTTGGGACTGTGTTCCCCCAGTCCTCCTGCTTTGCACAGGGCTCCTTCTCATGTGATCCAAATGGCATCTCTGAAATCCTGAAGTGCTGATTGGCATTGCATGAGGACTCTCCAAGCATATTGCTTTCACTCTGGTTTTCCCCCATTTCAGGCTGCTCTTTCATAATGTCCCTTGTATTGGGCCTATCTCCTCACACCAAGCCTGTGGGATGAGGCACAGTTAGGATTGTTGGGTGGTTTGAAGAACAGCTTGTAGCACTGATGCAGCAGAAGACAAGTATCCACACTGCACTGAATAATTGCTCATTTTATCCCTCTGTATCTGGCCTTTTGTTTAAAGGAATAGCTTTATAAGATTGTGTGATTTCTAGCTGAGAAGTAATCAATACTGATGTTATCTACTAGATAAAAGACTTATGCCTGCAGCTGATCATCTAAAGGAGAAATCAATATGGTGAAGAATCAGTTGGCAGAGTCACAGAGAGACTGTGCTCACCCCAGGGGACTTAGAGTTTAATTTGTCCCCCTCGAGTGTCAACTACTTCCTTGCATGGAAAAAGTAATGCATGTGTGCTTCCCTCTATAGAATGGAAATAGAATATCCAAACAAAACAAAGGGAAGTGAAAAAGGTGGGTTTGAGTATGGCATTTACAGACAATGAGATAATTAAATTTTATAGTTGTTCAGGGAAAAATAAAGTGAATAAAAATTTCTATTACAATTTACTGCAGTGTGTATTATTTGGGATAGAGCTTTTCACCCTTCTCAAAACAAGACCTTACTGAAAATTGTAGATTTGAAATTTGATGTTACCTTTGATATTGTATTTTCATAATACAGTTGGTGTTATGAGAACTGTGTAATTAACTTGGAGGTGTTATGAAAGACTGATAGTGCTTGGCTTTGAACAGTTTTGTGGGAAATGGGGAAACAATTTTTTTCTCCCTTTTAATGTTTGATGTTATAACCTCCTTCCTTTCCTGATAATTTTTCCTAACATTGCTGGGAGTTGTGACAGATCAGTTGAGAAAATGGAAGTTTACAACTCTGTAGGGTATAATTAGTAAAATAGCGTGTGAATGAGCTGGCAATAAGAGAATTTTAAACTGGTGCAGACTTCTGTTGGTTACAAGAGTAGCAGGAGGGTAGAAATAAAGACATGTTTTTTTTCTCTTTAAAAATATTGCTGTTTACCGGTTCATTATGTTACATTGTAAGTCTGGCTTGAGTTGCACCAGTCATCATGCATAAGAAGTGGTACATACAAGAAATATGTTTTAATTGGCTCCCTGAAAGGCATACAACTGGTTGTATCTGAAATTATACTGCTTCTATGTTTTTCTCTAGAGAAAAAATTAGTTGACTTTCCTATACATTTCTCATAATACAGTGAAAATGAATGCAGGAAAAAAAATCCTTTGCAGATTTCTGAAGGCGCAATTAGTCTGTGAAACTGTCATAAAATGCCTTTGAAGATGATCACTAGCTACATTCAAAATCAACAATAAAGCAACCTCTTCTGCTAGTTTTTCTGATTTGGAGGAAAAACTGGAGTATCCAGTACCAATGTAGCTTGTACTTTAAAGATCAGAAAATTTAAATTTTTTTATGATTAAGAAATATCACAAAAACCACTGTTAATATATGCCTTACCTGGTAAGGGTTAGACTTCCAAAAGTGTTCATATTTGCTATTTTTAAATGAGGTACTGCTGGATGTAATGCAGTGACCATGTAGTTTGGTACCTAACTAGATTGATTTAAAAGCCTAACTCTCCTACCCTGTCTTGCATTGGAGAATTTGTGCTACTTGTAAGTGCCATTTTTCACCATTGGTGTGCACAATTAATTAATCAATGTCTTCATACCTTTTCACCAGGAACCTGACAGCTGGGAAATCATAGAAGGTCTGAAAATAGGCCAGACCAATGTCCAGAAGCCAGACAAACATGAAGGTTTCATGCTGAAAAAGAGAAAATGGCCTTTAAAAGGTTGGCACAAGGTAAATGTATCATAAACCAGTCAGAAGGTTATTACCTTATTTTATGAGTTGGAAATTTTTTGTCTGGAGGAAATTAGGATGTCAAATAAATACTCAGGATTTTGGGGTGTGACTTTCTCTTTCATCTGTGTATAGAATTAGTTTGGCTTTCAAATCACAGTGCCTGATGCCTAATGTATTCAAAATCCGGACGGCATTTGTAAATAACACAGCAGATGCCTTGTGTTTTAAGAGGTTTCATTTATATCCCTTTTGTTCTTTCCTATATATTATGACAAAGTGTAGCTGTGAACTCTTAAGGTTGCATTGAGTTCACACTGAGGTGCATAGCAGAGGATACCTGAGGGGCATTTCCATGGACCCAAGGTGCTTGTACAGGAGAGAATTTCCCTTCAGGTCTACTGACTGAGCAGATTTGTTCAGCTTTGTCCCCAGATTTTGTTTGTCTTCTTTATTGAACTTTCTTTGTGGGCATGCAGTGACCCATGTAAATAAATTTTAATGCGATTAAGAGTTTCACATTTTAGCATCCCCCTCTATTCTGCCTTACATTTCACCTTAGGAACTATGCTGAACTTGGTTTGGAAGCTGTGGGTTTGCTAATAATTTTATTTGTTTTTCACATGCTGCCTGGATATCATGGAATTTCTGTAGCAATACTTTGTGCTGAGAGTCCAGTGAAGGAATTTCAGAGACAGTAACTGTAGCTTGTGCTGTGTTAGGGTTCTGATAGTAAAGCCATAGATATCACCCTTTGTCTGTTGAATGTTGCGTGTCCTATTCAGACAGTTCTGAATGTGCTTTAGTAGCATAGCAGGAATAATGTGTGCAACTTGGCAAACTTATCCTTTTCTGAAGTGCAGTGTGCTTTGGAATGAAATAATGATGAAAGATCGCTTTCTTTTGTGTGTGCAGCTTAGAGAGACAGGGCAATATGAAATGAATGTCATGTTCTCGTGAGGTCTATTAATGACCGTACCTAGGTCAAAAAACCAACCAACCAACCAAACAAAACCAACCCCCAAAAATTCCTGTTGTTTTGACATCTTATCCAAGGAGTTGTGTCTCTAGGAAAGCACTGGTTGCTTGCCCTGCATGAAATACTGGTACCATCTGTTGTGTAACTAACATAATTTCTAGAACCATCTTCTGGGAAGATTTTTCTGCCGTCTAAATACTGACCCTGCTCATAGTGTTAATTTTAACAGGCTTACATTGTGAAACCATTGTCCTTCCCTTCCACATCTAACAGCTTTGAGAATCAAGCATAGTATTTTGCTGTGTTCTGGCTTCTTAACATGGATTAGTGCTTTAGGGTACACTAAAAATAGGAATTGGGTGCTGTTCCTTTGCACCTTTTGGAAGTTAGTGGTGATAAACACAACTTAGCAAATCTTACTTCAAGTCTAGATTTCCTGCTAGGCTGTGTCTGTGTGCCAAAGTCTACATTCACTTGTCTACAGTGTAGTTTGAATGATCTGGCACAGACAAGCTGGGGCACAGTGTGAATAGGGAATTCTGCTCCCTGCTGAAGAACTGCTCAGCAAAATAAAGGTGTGGCAATAGCACAGATAGGCATCCTTAGGTTAGGCTAGTCCTGGTAACCGTGTCAGTGAAGACAGGGTGGCTCACACTCTGACCTTCACTAACACTCAAAACATGGGCCCTCCTGTGACCTGGGTCTGTTGTTGGAACACTGTAATATTTGCACTGGTACTAATACCTGTATGACCTCGATTACCTCTAGAAAAGGTATCATCAATTTGAATTACAATCTCATCCTTACTCTACTGTGTAGAGGTCTGCCATGAGGCACAAAGTTTTGAGTGGTAGAGCAGTGTCTCTTAAAAGGCCTTACTTTTGAGATGTACATCTTGCACTAGGCAAAACTTTTCACTTTCTGGATAGGAAAGGTAGGTTGTTACTTGGAAACATGACCAGCTTCTGTGGGAATTAAAACAGGAAGAAAATGAAGACACAGTCCTACAGTGTGTTTCGTATAGACTTTATTGAATTGGCTGGATAACTGAAAAAAACCCCACAAACCTTTCATTATTGAAGTTTGTTAAGATAAACCTAGAACATGATGTTGAAAAAAAATAATTTAGTTTTTCTTGTTTAGAAGATTATTTTTGTAGTCAAAAAACAAGCAAGAAAACTACTCAATACTATAATTATAATCTCCTTCCAGCTCCCAAACATTCCTTAATTGTTACAGGGTAATCCTTTTCCAGATGGATTGTTGTACATAGTTTATCTTCTCATTAAAAAAGAATTGTTTTGTTTTTTTCTTTCTTTTTCTTTCAGAGGTTTTTTGTCCTGGATAATGGAATGTTGAAATATTCGAAGTCACCAATTGATGTAAGTAAAGTTGAAGACCATTTTAAAACTTTTACCAGAAATCAGCTTTCCAGGTCTCATACTCACTCTGGGCATGTTTGTGACAGTAGAGACACGAAAGTTGTTTATGGATTCAAATATATATGTATATATATGTATGGAAAGCATGTAAAATTCTGGTTATGTCCTCAAGACTTCTACCTTTTTTTACTTCTGTGGAAATAAAAGCTACATCACTTAAAGTAGTTTCTTTAATGAAGATGCTTGCGAGATTAACCTGACCATGTATTTTTCTTTACCCGTTTTTGTGTCAGTCACAGCTGATTATTCTGTGATATGTGGATAGGACAGAGAATCGATAACAATGTACTCTAGAGATATAAAGGTTAACATTAAGTTAGTAAGATCTGATACCAATAACTATCAAGCAGTTGCAGCAGGGAGCAAAGTACTGCCTGATTTTCTCTGTTTCTCACTTACCTGTCCCTGTGTACTGGTGTGAACTAGCACACTTAAACTTTGGAATTGGCTTTGCATTGAGCATTTCTTGTGAGATACTTTCCTCTGACTATAAATATAATACTTGTTTGGTCTGACTGGAGCTTTGGGTTTTTTTAATATGGTTTTGTATTAAAATGTTTATAAAATAGGAAACCGTTTCAGCACCAGATATTTTTCTGTTAAGTATAGTGAAGAAGTGCATGATACTTCCAAATTCTAACCCTGATTTTTTGATTTAGATACAGAAGGGAAAAGTCCATGGGAGCATTGATGTTGGTTTATCAGTCATGTCTATAAAAAAAAAGGCTCGTAGAATAGATCTTGACACAGAAGAACATATCTATCACCTGAAGGTAAAAAGTGCAAATACATATTATTTTTTCATCCACAGTAGAAGTAAAAACAATTGTAAAAGATGGTGTAGAAAAGTAGTATTTTTCAATGTTTTCTTGATAATAAATCTTTTTCCAGGTGAAGTCACAGGATTCATTTGATGCATGGGTTTCAAAATTACGCCACCACCGGTTGTACCGTCAGAATGAGATCGTGAGGTCCCCGAGAGATGCTAGCTTTCATATATTCCCTTCAGCGTCTACTACAGAGTCCTCACCAGCTGCTAATGTGTCAGATGGAAAGGTGTGTAGTGTTCTTTTGTTGGAAACCCTTGGCTTGCTCGTGGGTACCTTCAGTGGGCTCTTCATATAATGCCAATGAGACAGGAGCTTCCGCTGTGGGAACCAATGGCCAGCAAAAAGCTGTGGGTGTGTGCAGCTGAAATACTGTATGATTTAACCTTCCTGCAGGTTTCCTTAATGGGCTGCTGTAGAGATCTTGCAAAGAATTCACCCACCCTCTCCGCAATTTGCACTTTTCCTTTGTCATCAGATAAAAATCTCTCTCTTTCCTGATCGATAATGTTCTTCTTAAACAACAGCTTTTCTGGCTGGTAGTTAGCAAACACAGTTCACTTGTGAGGTTCTTGGTTTGCTTCTTCAGTGTGCTATTCCAAAAATTCTTCATCTTGGGGAACTATAGAGCCAAATCACAGATGTCACTTAAAATACAGTGCATATTTTGATTTCTGTTCTGCTGTAGTGTGTTGATTACACTGACAGAGCAACACAGCAAGAGTAAATTTAAGTATTTTTTTATGCTTTAGGTGCAACAAAATAACTACCCCTGGCAGTCTCCTATACCTTGCAGTAACAGCCTTCCTGTCACCTGCACTACTGGTCAGAGTAAAGTCGCAGCCTGGTTGCAGGACTCTGAAGAAATGGACAGATGTGCAGAAGGTTAGACTTTACCTTTTCATGCCTTGTTCTTTCACCAAAACTTCTTGTTGATACATAATAAGAAAGAGTCAAGTCAGCAAAGTGGTTGACTTACATCTTTACATGCACTTCAGGTAATTAGATTCTTGTGGTTGGAACTTTGCTCTCTGCATGTTTTGGGATGACTCTTTTAAAATTTAACTTAATAATCTGTGTTATTTTAATGGATGTCATTGTTCAGATATGATGAACTTTTGAGGTCCAGACTTGTTGCTGACTCCATAGAAATAACAAGTGTTCAGCATCTCTAAAAATAAAATTCATAGATGCCTTCCTACAAGGGGTTTGGACGTTTAACTTTTATAATGCATTAATGGGCTAACAATGGACACCATGGCAAAAAACCGAATCTAAATGAAGCACCTAATATGTTTTTATTTTATATCTTCTAGATCTTGCTCATTGTCAGTCTAACCTTGTGGAACTCAGTAAACTTCTTCAAAATTTAGAAATACTACAGAGAACTCAGTCAGCACCAAATTTCACAGATATGCAGGTAAATATGTTTGAACATAAATAATTACACTGAAACATTTGGTTTTTAGCCAGGGAAATAAAGAGGTGTTGTCTGTTGACTTTGAATGTTTTTCTGAAGTAATTGTAAATCTTGGGGGAAATGTATATCTTATGTGTTTATTTTAAGCATGGGTAATAGTGTTTCAAGTGTAAACAAATAAGATGTATTTTTTTATTTGAGCTAAATGGGACAGATCCAACTATTAAGTAATTTGCAAAAATACCCTGAGAATTGTTACAATAGAATACATGTATAAATTGCAGTTGTATTTAAGAAGTTTTTGTTGTGCTGAGTAAGATAATATTTTAAGTTTTTTAAGGATTGGAGACCCAAAGACTCTCAAAGGTGAAGTTGCATGCTCTAGAAAGAGGGCGTAGTACAAAGGTCCCAAGTTTTGGACTGTTTCCCAGTTCAGGGTGAGTTTTCCTCTTGACAGAAAGTAACAGAAGATCCTAAATCATAAATACTTTCCTCCTTTTTCACTGAATCCTCTCAAGCACACCGATATCTGAGTAGTGCCACAAAAGAAATCTAGGAGGATTTCAAGATGGGGTCCTAAATATTTTGCACCAAGCAAAAAGTGTCCCAGTAGTTTTGCTAAATGAGCTGAGTCTACCATGTGTTTATGAAAGTGTATGGGTAGCTACAGCTGGTCACTGCTGCAGTTTTGGGCCACAGCAGCAGCATTCTTCTCCTTACTTTCTAATTTGTACCTGTCTAATGCTACAATTCTTTACTAACTTGCTGTGTTGTCTATGTTGCTTGTGTCAACTTAATAGTACTTTGTCGCTTTTGACTATTTGTGTAATGTAGGCTAACTGTGTAGATATTTCAAAGAAAGACAAGCGGGTCACAAGACGATGGAGAACAAAAAGTGTCAGCAAAGATGCAAAAATACAACTTCAGGTACTGAATGCACAATGTTTTACTTTTCACTGTACTTTTAGATTAACTTCTAAGCATGAAATGATATATTAGCTGAAAGTAGGAAGTCAGTGTGCTGTCTCTTACGTTTCTGATGAAGTAAATCAAATCTGTTTGTTGTTCAAAACCTAGAGGACATAGTGTATTGATTTGAAAAATCAGAACGATTTGATATGAAAAGTATTGATTTTACTTTCATTCATATGAAAACATTGCCATCTAGGGAAAAGAGAGGGATCTGAATATTAGTCAATTAAGGTGCATAAAACACAATATACGTGCACTGCACAGGCATTCTGCTATTCTGTATCAGACTTGGAAAGAAGGGCAGGTGAACAGGTGGCATCAAGCTAAAAGCAGAAAACCTGAATAAAATACTAACCATGCCAGTTGTCTTTGTCGAGACCTCTATAGGAATGTTTCCAATAATAAGTATTTTCACAAGCCTTCTCTTATCAAAAAGGCTGTAAGGAACAAAGTGAATAACCAAAGAATAAATTATGTGAAGAAAGAATTTATTCCACCATTCTGTAGACCTGAAAGGGAAACGCACTGAAATAAACATGATATGCATGCATTGCTGCCTTGTGTTCTGTTGGAAGCAGTTGTGTGTTTCGAGGTCTGATCCAAAAGCTAGTCTCTTTTACAACTGAGCAACTGATAATGAAGACTACATTCAACTGGCTTTGGGAGCTAACACCCACCCCTGTGATGTCTGCTACTGAATAAATAAATGTCAGCAACTTTTGATCCATTAAAATACCTTGAAATTCATGCAAACTTTGAAAGCTTATAATATGTCCCCTAGAGGCACATTAAGGAGTTTTCTCTGACTTATTTAAAAATAATAATGTTGAGAAAAGAAGAAACTGTAGTTGCATCAACTTTCTCATTGCAGCTCCTGTAGGTGATTTTTCTTTCTACCTGTTATACTTTGACAAATCACAATAGGTTGAACAACAACAATCTGTTAGGACTAAAAAGGTTTATTAACAAAGGAATTTTGGTGATTGATGTCTTGTCCTATTAGGTGCAGTTGAAGAATCACTGTTTTTCCCTGCTGCTGAATAACACAGGCAAATAAAAATATCAGGAAAACGTATGCAAGTATTTGGTGCCTATGAAAAGTCAGAGCCTATGAAGAACCACTGCAGGTTCTTCTTTCATGCCACAGTGGTCTCAGAAAAGTTCAATCTATAGAAATGATGAAAGCAGTCAGTGTATGATGATCTGTTGTGGATGATAGTGAATAGTGTTCCTGTGTTGCCTACACTTTGTCAGAGTAACCCTGGTCTGGGCTTCTGTCATTGGCACCTGACTCTCAAACTGCTCTTTGTGGTTTAGCAGGAGTTGTGCCTCAGCTCCTGAAATGTTCAAATACGGTTGGTTTGCAGGCTCCTGTGAGAGAGTTTGTGCATAACACTGCTCTGCATGGGTCTGTCCTTTCTGCATTGATAATTAACTCTGCCTAACTTGGTCAACATTAATTCCTGGCAAGTTTAATGCTGGACGTGCAAAGGTTATTTTGTTAGAGCCTAGAATTAAGTTAATGTTGACTGATTTATTATTTATTTTGTAGTGAATAGAAACTATAAAATTGATCTAAATTATATAGAAGACAAAGAATCCTTTATGGCTGCTCCATTATCTTGCCCAGTTTAATAGGCTCAACACATTGTTTATTCTTCCAAGGGCTGTCCTGTCTCATGAACGGTCTAAAGCTGTGATCTCTAGGAAGATGGCCTCATTCTGACTCATTGTGTTATTCCTAATTTGCTTATGTTGCCTTTCACTAAAATATGGATTTCCTCTTACGCCTACATGCCCTTTAAGTTAACTCCCATTTTATTCTTCTGTTCAGCCTTCCTTCTACCTTGGTTGGCTTTCCTTATAGGTAATTTTTTCAAGACTACTCCAAATCTTCATAAACTGTTTCTCAGGGTATCCACTACTGAGAATCATTTTGTCTAATCTGTGTTTGTTTCTTCATAGTGCTTACACATCATTTGCTATTAAATGGTTGACATTTGGTACTAAGAAAATTTCTCTTATCCTGTTACTTTCCTCATGCTTCCATTCATCTCATTAGTTTTAGGGGATAATGCTAACATACTAATTTTGAGCTAGTTGCACTATTAATTCCATTTGTAGTCTTTGCACCTATGTTTCTTAGAATGAGCAGTTGTTAACTGACCCTCTGATAGTATGATGTCGAGAGCCATCCCTCTACGGAGCATAAAAATAAGGGAGCTTTATATACAGGTGTATTCTTCATGAGTAACGGGGAACAAGGGTGTCATTTTTGCTGGCTCAGCATCCAGTGTGTGACATGCAAGGAGAGAATTCTCTCATTCAGATTTTGTATTGCACCTGTTACCATTTTTTTGCTAATGAGATAGTCTTTGTTGTATTCCTGCTTACACATTCTGCATTTTGAATGCTAGGTGTATAATGTATTTAAAATGTACTTTTACTTGTAAGAACAGCTGCTTGATTTGTTTCATAGAAATGCATATTTGCCAATTAAATATACCAGTTCTGTGTGCAGTTGACTTTGCACACACAGCTAATCCCAGTGACTAGAGTGGGATTACTCCCTGAAGTAAAACTGAGCATAGCACGTATATGTACATTGACAGGTTTGGGGGTTTAGTATTGTTGTAAGTTGATTAGAATTAACAGCTTGACTTACAGGCCTTTACTCAAGAGTTGTGGAGGTTTGGATTGACACCCTGCCAATCCCAAGGGCCGGCCACACGGATTTTCCCCCTCCCAAGAGGGAAGGGAAAAAAAAAGTACCCAAAAAGACAATTTTTAATAAAAGTATATATATATTCACATATATTACAATTATATACAATCAAACACTATGACTCTACAGAACAAATCCCAGAACAATCCCCCAAAAGGGAAAAGGGGAAAAGGGAAGGGAAAATGGGACAAAAATGGGTAAAACCAAACAAAACAAATACACACACTCGTAAACTCAGGGAAAAACTTAATAAGAACTAATACAGTCAATTCTCACCAACACTCCCCTTAAGAGAAGCAGGTCCTTCCCCTCCGTCCGGCTGGGACAGCAGCTTCTCTGAGAGGCCTCAGCTCACAGAGATAAGAGCTGAGCCGGCACAGAGAGCTGATGTAGTATGGAGTAACCTGAAAAGTCACCTTGCTCTACTGAGGCTTTCAGCTCAGAGCTGAAACAAGAGCCAGACTAGCTTACTACTTTTCCCCTTAAATAAATATTTCTTTATATTGTCACTCAGGTTATGACCTCACTTCTATTGTGTTGAGGAGAGTGTGTGATTCTGTAAAGCTTACTGTTCCCATTTTAATAATGCATACCTGCATTCAAAATTTTGCACATATATATGTATATATTTGTGCATATCTCTCTCTCTGTACATATATATGTCCTTATTATTTAAAGAAAAATATTATTCCAAACTCTTATTCACAGAATTGACATATTTCTGTAGAACACAAAGAGCTTTGCATTTTACATATGATGTGTTCTCTGCTTTAACAAAGTTTCTTCTCAGTATTTTAGAGATTATGTATAATTTTTTTTTAATGTCAGAGTTGTATAAAATACTACACTGCAAGTCTTCTCTTACTGTGACCATGAGACAACCCTTCCAATTGTCAGTAGCATTGCCATGAGTATTGGCCAGAGGGTGAAGCATTAGGCCATTCTCAGATGCAGCAACCCCGCCAGTGGGGGGTTGAACCTTACAGAAGCAGGACAGTTCAGCTAATAATTGAATTATAGTATCTTTAGATCTTACAGTATCTGTACAGTATCTACATGCTCTTTAGCATGGTGTCAATGTATCCAGTCTATACCTTTGTTATTTATATGGTGCCCAGGCTGCTTTCAGAAAAAGTAAGAGTGTATAGATCTAAAAATCCTGAAATGGCTACAGGTGAAGATAAAGGGGAATAAAAACGTAAAGGAATTGAAGATTGTTTTCTAAAAGCAGAAATGTTTCTAGTCTTCCAAAATCTTAAAGTGCCTTCCAAATAATGACATTTTGATTACAGGTTAAATAGAATGACTTTATGATAGGTGTGGAGCTCCTCTGCATTAGATGATTATTTGCTTCGCTTTAATGTACCATGACTAATTTTCTTAAGAAAATAAGTGAAATTAAGCAGGATAGGACACAAGTTAGGGACACAGAAAACAAAGTAGCTGTTGGAATGCTTAATTTTCATTTTTGCTGATTTATTTGAGGTTTTGCATTGCTTTGGAAGTCAAGCCTTCAACAATGTATGAGAAAAGTAGCTGGAACTCAAAAAAGTGATGTGTAGAGGAAATGAGTCAATGGACTCAAGGATGGATGTGGAAATGCTAGAGCTACACACAGCAATGTTTACATAAACAACTATGTAACATACACACTGAAAAGTTTTACCATTGAGATGCATGCACCTTCAATGACCAGAGTTCATGCACTCCCACTAATGCCAAGTGATCTCTTTGAGAATTCATCTTCTAGATGGTCAGGTGACCCCCGGAAGGAGTTTGGTTTTCTTTCCTTTTTTGTCATGCCATAGCATCCTTTTTTGTTTTCTTATTCCATTATTGCCTTATGACTCTGAATGGCAATGCTGATAGATTTTTTTGTAGTCTTAGTGAGTGCACTGCAGTCCAACTCATCTGCAGATAATTTTAGTGAAGTATCCAGCTTTTTATGTCTCTGACATACACAACTGAAAACACATAATATGACCTCAACGTGTGTAGGCCATAAGAGTTAAGAAAATTGAAACCCACTTAAAGACTGTCCCTCTCCCTTTTCTGATCACCTTTCATCTTCCTGTGTCCCATCACCCCTTCCCTTCTCTCTTTCTACTTCCTTCTCTTCTTGCATTCACTGTCAGGAAGGGCCGGCACCGAAGGGCCAGTTCAGCACAACACGACGCCGGCAGAGACTGGCAGCTGCAGTGGCTACAACAGTGAGTGGATTTCAAAATCAAGGGATAGCTCTAAACATGGGAAGCTGTATAACTTGGTTGTGTAATAGGCTTATGAAAATGTTTCTTGCACTTTTTGGAGGTGTCTGTGCTACCCACTTTTAGCTGAGTTTCCTAGAAGTGGTCAGGCCTGGTAGAAATGATTTCTGTACATTTGGTTCTGAGCTTTTTTACGTGGTACATGTCCCTCCTCCTTTATGCAAGTGCGAGTGACAGTTAGGCTCAGGCCATGCACTATTTGAATGTGTCTTTGACATACTCTGCTATATACAGTATAAAAAATAGAAAAAAAAATCAAATTCTGTTAAAGATTATTGTGACAGTCTATAGCAAGACAGCAGAGCCAGGGAAATTTCTTACAAACAACAATGGAATTATAAAATTCTATGATTTTTATAATAAGTAGTGTAAGGTTAGTCTTTTTGTTTGAGACACTTTCTGTTTACATTTCAAGATCCCAAAAAGTCATATTACTACTTCAGCACCTGTATTTAGTTTTGCTAATTCTGTAAGTCTTTGACAGAAAATATGAAGCTATGAAGTCAATAGAGAGGCTGGGAATTAGGTGGGGGAAGTCCTGTTTGTGAAATTGAATTAGCATCAAAAGGATATCTTCAGCTGCTGCTTTATCAAGGAAATGCTCATTAGGAATGCACAATACAGACATTAGTACTAATCCATCAACTGGTTAGCACAGCAGCTGAATAGGAAAGACTCTGTACAGCCAAAGATTGGAGTGAGGTTTAAATGCAGACCCCTTATCTAGCCCAAGCAGTGAATGTCTTCACCAGGCTTAAGTATTCCAGGGTCTGCTGATTTAGGCCATAGCTAAAATCCCCGAGGTCAGACATGGTTAGGCTTAAGGAGAAACTATCTTGACGTCCTGCTCCCTGAACTACAAACTCAGTTACTATTATGCCCTCCTAAAAAGCACAAGAGAAATCAGTGTTTCTCCACTTTCCAAATGATCCTATCCAAGTTTATTCCTCCCTAATCAGTTGATGCTGAATGCTGTGCTCAATAATTGATTGCTGTTTTGACTTCATCAGTCTGCCTGCGTAGCAGAGAAATCAACCAGATTCCCAATTTACTTGGCTGAGCAGCCAGGTTGGTGGGAGTCAGTGGGTGGCTCTAACTAGCAGGTTCAGCAGTAGTTAAACAGCATTGGCACGTGTTGGTCTCCTTACCCAGAGAGTGGACAAATACAGCTGGACCTAGATTGGAAGGCAGTAAGAGTACAGGGAATTGCTGAGTTGTTACCTGCAGCTGAAGGGAGGAACTGTTGAGGGAGGTCTTGGAGGAGCTGGAAAAAGCACAGGAGGAAGGTAAACCAGAGGCACAAAAATGACTCCACAGCTGTTGCAGTGTTTGTGGCCATGGCCGGTTCTTCCTGGCTGATGCAGCAAAGTGCTTGTCTCTCTCAGAGAGGGAGGCTGTGTGCATAGACCAAGGGACAGAATTATATCAGTTAAATGCACAGCAGAAAGAGAACATTTTCCTTACAACCCACTCCACCAGGAACAGTCTGTTCCTACATGAACACGTAATTCTGAAGAAGGTGGTGGGTGAGTCGGTATTACGCCTCTGGCATAAAGCAGGAAGTTATGACAAGGTTCATCCGAGGTCATGTCTAAAAGGGTGTGTATGGAGGAAACTAGAGTGATACATCAAGAAGCTAATTTTTTTTTAAACTTTCAAAACAATAATAAAAAACAACCAAAAAGAGAATGGGTTATAAAGTCAGAATCAAGTCAACATCAATATAGAGAGAAAGCATATCAGTGAAAGGAAAAAAGGGTAAGAGAAGTATCTTGGCAGTGTTTCTTGGACTGCTGCCCATTCAAGAGAATGAAAAGTTTTGTTTAATGTGGTTTTTTTCATCTCTTATGGAAAGTAGCCTGGAAACTTTTTTAAAAGATGCATATGAGGAGAGTTCGTGTCAACAGTTCAGTAATTTTTGGTTCTTGTATTTAAAGCAATCAGCAAGGCAGCTACTTGTTTCTGTCATGCAAATACATATTTCCTGCAAGTCGTGTGACAGTATTTGCAGAACATGCAAATTCTGTTTCTAGGACTTACTTTTAAATATTATTTTTGCATGTAAACCTTACTGCAAAAACATTGCTTTTCAGCCTGCCCAGCTGAGGTATAAGGCAAAAATGATGGATCTAAAGGAGATCTCTCCAGCTAGATTCATCACAGAGTGACTAAAGAGTCCCCCATCATATGTGAACATCCTACCTGCAGCTCTGCTAGTCTGTGTGGGTCTGGGGCAACTTGACCCATCCCCACAGGCACACGTGGCTGCAAGGACTCTCCCTAAGCTCCTGCATTGTAGCTGGTATCAGCTTCTTTCCTGCCTTCTGAATGGCCTGGAGGATTGGGTACGTCCTCCACACACACACAGGTATTGTGTAGATACCTACTCTGCCCTCCTGGAGCCACCTGGAACAGTTGAACCTTTGCAGTGCTCCCAGTCAGAAGGTTCTGGAAACATGCTCTCTGATTTAAGAAAGGGAAAGTTTTTTAAAGGAAGTTTGAAATTAATTTAGCCACAGTAGTCTATTAACCTAGTTTTGCTGGCTGCTTGAAAGAGGCAGTCTGGTACTTGCAAAGAACATAATAGGTTAAATATGCATTATGAATAGAAGGAATTTATTCTACATCCCCTGTTAATGAAGTCTTCTGGATATGAGGCTAAAATGAGGTCCAGTAAAAACTACCTACTTTGTTGATATAGCTAGAACTCAAAATACAAGAGAAGGAATAAAGCTTATATTAGATAGGTGCCACAGAGCTAATATTTTATGTGCTATATGTTATCTCAAAATTGAGGAAGAACAGAGTGGAAAATGGTATTTCACAGCATATGCTCATGAATGGAATGATGAAGAGATCCAGTAGGATTTTGAGAGTTTCACTGGCGAATCAGAAACCTACAATGTATGTTGAGGCCAGCTTTTACAGGAAAGGATTGATAAAAACCATTTCCTGATCTAACTGAGTAACGAGGTACCAAGTTAATCCACTGATGTCAGTATAGAACTATCTGTTGATAAAAATCCTGAGTAATGTGACTTTTTATGTTGTCTGCTGCTCTTTATCATGCCTTGGAAGAGACATTTTATATTTTGGCCCCATTTTTCATATTTGGATAATTACATTGGGCTGCAGTGTGAAAATTCTTGATTTATACATTTGATCAATATAATGAAATGAATTTGATTTGTGTTAAACAGTGCTTGCTACATTAAACAGTGCTTAATATTTAAATAACAGAATTTAGTTCTGCATGCTGTTCCTTTGCATTTACATTTGAAAATTGGGTTCTTGGCCTGATTTTCATATAAATGTGTGCAAATGGTAACATTAAGATAAAATACAATATACATTCACACACATATATGTAACAGAGGTAGCCATGTACTACATATGTAGCATACAGATAACTGCTCAGCACAAGATACATATATATATAACTTAGAAAGCTTTTTTATTACTGTATGTGAAAAATAAAGGTGAAAGAGAAGTGGAAATGATAATAAACTAAATTCTTTGCTCCATCTTACTAAACCATATCTCTCTGCATTTATTTGAGGTTCATATACTTTAAGTGAAAATCAGGGGGATTTTGGATTTTTGTTGTTTATTTGTTTAGTTGGAAAGAAAATAGAAAGACTATATGCTTTTTCCACTCTTCAAAGTTGCCAGTACAATGAATTTCAGCAAAAGACTTGCCAGTAGTTTTGGAAAACTTCAGTGATATATTTGATAATATGATGTCCTGTTTCTAGGTCTGTGGAGGAACTTGCCTACTTCAAATGTTGGTATTGTAACAACACTCAACTATGTGTACTCTCAAATGTTCAAATATAAAGGAGCATGTCTCTTGGTTCAATTTTCCAGTAAGCTAAGCATTAGGAAATTGTCCATTTTTGTTAATATTAGAATTGAAATGCTCCCCCATTAGCTGTTAGCTTTGTATTTAGACCTTCTTTTGCCTGTTTCAGTGAAAAACTTCAACAGAATTCTGCATCAACTGTGTTGAGATTTAGGAGAGTAAAAAGTTACGTGTTCACTCTTACCATGTTCTTCACACTGTGAACCAAGTCTTTTCATAAGAAATTTGTGTTTTGCTTCAACAGAGTCAAAAGTTTGGTTACACCTTATACAATATTTCTTCACTGTTTCTTGCTGTAGGTCCCTTTCAGCGCTACAATGTCACCCGTTCGATTGCATTCATCCAATCCCAATCTTTGTGCAGACATTGAGTTTCAGGCTCCCCCAAGCCACGTAACAGACCCTCTGGAGTGCTCCACTGAATACATGAAGCTTCAAGAAGAATTCTGCTTGATGGCACAAAAAGGTAACTGGAAATGTCAAGCCTTTGCTATAATGTGCTTCTCTGTTGTGTTTCTTTATTGCCGTCACCTAGTTATGGCCAGGGCATTCGTCTGCATTAGATGATATTGTATAAGAGTTTTTCGCTGGTCAGGTAATTTACATAAAGGCAACTTGTTATATTTTCCATCAATATCATAAATGTAGAGATGGGTAAACTCTTTATCTGATGAGTTTATTTTACAAGTCTTCTGAGCTACTTTCTGCATCCCATAAATATGTGACCGAATTTGCAACCTTTTTCTTTCTCAATAAAATGCTTTATTTCTCCCCAAAGATGAATCAGAATGTCACTGCTACACAGTGTTGTACAATTCATTTTTGTGCAGTATTTTCTATGTCCATGGAAACAAAATGTAATGGAAAGCACCTTAGAAATGTCATTTTATTGCCGGTAAATAAATGGTCCTACAAACTGAAAAATACTATTTTTAAAGGGTTTATTATCACTTTGCTATCTGTTATATAGCAGGCATAGAAAGAACATGAGACTGACATCTTAAAGTTTAAAACCTGTTTAAAGACCAAGTAATCCTCTTTATTAGTGCAATATTAAGTCTTAACAGAACTGATTTTTCGGTTACTCTGCAAAGTACAAATAAAAAACAGAAAGAAAAGAACATACATTGGACAATTTTCCCAAATACCTACCTTTCCATACATTCAGCATCAGAAATGTATTCAGATGACATAGGTGTGAGCAGTATGCACATTACAATTGCAAGCTGTAAATGTTTGTACTTAATCTGGCATGGATTACTTGAAGTTCAGATCTGTGTTTCCAATGTCTGTAATCATGGGATGGAAGTCTCACTCTCTGTCTTTAGTGCTGAAATATTGTAATAGATATCAATCTATTTCTGTAGCTGAGAAAACACTTGTTCTATGTTTTTCTTTTTTGCTTAGTGCATTCTCTTTTGAAGTCTGCCTTTAACAGCATAGCTATAGAGAAGGAGAAGCTTAAGCAGATTGTTTCAGAGCAGGATCTTGCAGGCCACAATGCTCAAATAGCACACCTCAGACAGTCCCTCTCTCAGGTATGTTCTTCATTTGATTTCAAGCACATTTAGCTTGCCAGATGCACTATTTCTGTTGTGTTTTGGCCATTTTGTGAGATAAAAGGAGCCAAGGAAAAGCCAAGTTCTTTACCAGAACTGTGATGCATTCTGTTATAATGTACATCTAACCTTAGTGCATGTGGAGATAAAGGATTATAATTTGTTTGTGTAAGCATGCATCTTTTATAGTTTTCCAAAGTAAAGAAAAAGTACCAAGTGTTTTTACACAAATTATAGATGTTTTTCCTGAAGCTGTTTCCAGCACAGCCAAGGAGATTCTTGTTTTTGTAATTAGGTTTTAAATTTTTATGATATATTGTCAGATTTGTCTTATATGTCCATGTCTCTAACTGCAAAGGGAATCCTGGGTTACAAGAGAATCATGGGTAAATTGGATTTCCAGATACACACCTGTTACTGTCCAGCATCTCTCCCACTTAAGCTAAAGGAAAAATTACAATTTGCTTTAGTGGGGAAGAAGAAGTAAAACAATAATAAATCCTCAGGTTGCAAAATAACTCAATTTTTTTAATTCATTGTCAAAGAAGTATAAAAGCTTTTGCTGGATCTGTGTGGAAAACTGCATCTGCAAGAAATATGAACAGAGACTTGAAGAGAAACCTCTCTATAGATAGAGATGCATATCATATGATGCAGATTGATTGCTCTGTCCTGTAGTGAAAAAAGGTGAAGGACAAGAGGCAAAGAGTAACCATTTCTGGCTAATGATACAAATTAACCCATGGAGATTTATTAGCAACTTGTATTAAAGAAAAGGGAAATATGTTTCTTCTAACTTCTGGCCTCCAGTGTTAGTTTAGAAGTCGCTGTCACATATTAGTTCATACTCTCAATGGAGTATAAATGGAAAATTGACTTTGATTGGGTTTGTCCAGTCTCATGACCAGGTTTTGAGCAGTTCTGGAAGCTACTGCCAGGCTGCTATTACTCATCACCTTCCCTTCCTGGTGGATGGCAACTATGAATATGCCCAGATCATTTCAGAACAAAGCAAAATTGTGTAATTTAAACTGCTGAGTGACAGTTTAAGCTTACGTATTTTACTTTGGTCCTACTTTGTTTCAGTACATTCATTGCATCTATTCCTGAGTCTGCACTAGGGGAAGACAGAAGAAGATTCTTACTCCATTGTAACAATCTTTGTGTGTCTGTTCTTTTCTATGATCCTCAGTGCTGGGGATATATTAAGACAGTTCATATTCTCGATATATAGCATAATATATTTTCTATGGGTTTCAGAATCTTGCATACGATGTCTTTCCAAATAACAGATATCTGTATATATGCACCCAAATTTATAACTATGCTGGACTTTGGGAGAAAAATCAGTAGATATCAGACACCAGCTGAATTCTGTTGGTATTTGTGACACTGTAATGGATCTGTAGTTTGAAATAAGTACACAAAAGCAAATCTATGAAATTGATCTGGATGAGCAGAGAATGATACTAGCAGTTATGTTGGTTTTAGTGAGAATGAAGCAACTTCTGTTTTAGGCTCTAAGTGATGACAACCTTGGTTTGGAAGGGGCTGTATAGCTGTAAACCAAGAATTGCCCGTTTGGGCACTTTGTGGGTAGTTCCTGTTTGTTGCTCTGCAGTTTCACTCTTTCTTGCTGCATTCACTCCCCATTTTCATAATGTATATAACCCACCAGCACACCTGCCAAAGAGCTATCTGAAGAATTCAGGTAGAATGCCACTGTCACTTTGTGGGAGAACAGCTGTTCCCCCTGTCTCCTGAAAATCCCAGAAGGCAAAGTAACCGAAGAGTAAATCATATTAGAGAGGATCTCAAAATAGCTATCTCTATAAATGGAAGAAAGGAGGTTCTGTGATTTCTGAGGAAATTGCTGACAAGAAGATTTTTAAAAAAAAATTCTGTTTAATGCTTGCATTTTATTTTAAATGAAATGTGCAATTTTTATTTTAAGGCTCTCAACCAGAATGCTGAACTAAGGAGTCGCTTGAACAGAATACATTCAGAATCTGTTATTTGTGATCAGGTTGTCAGTGTAAATATTATCCCTAGTCCTGATGAGGTAAGACTTTGGCCTTTAATGGATTTAGAGTACAAACCAACCTTGCTAATTCTCACTAATAGCTTAAACACACCTGACAAATTGTAGAATTTTTCAGATTGGCAAGTGTTCATTCATAGAAAAAGTCAGGTTATACTTCCTTACATAAAATAAAACTTCTGTCTTTTGTTTTGTGTGTGTCCGATCTCATGAAAGAGCTCAGCAAGTTCTCTGTAGAGGAACAGAGAAGGACTCCAGTTTTGGAATATTATTTTTGGCTGTGGGAATTAGTGAGGTTTTACTGTATTTGAATGTAATACACAGTAGCTGACCAATCCTGTGTATCAGTTTCTTGCCAAATGAACAGAACAGTTTAGTGTTTAATGGCCTGATCTTGCAAGTGCTTAAAGGGCCTGATGTTTAGTATCTTGAATGGTACTGCTAAAATCAAGAGGTTGAGTCTATGAACCAAACACTACACTAATATGTTTGCAACATCTATTCTTTCTTGTTTTGCTTTCCTTAGTCAATAGATTAATGAACATTTGTATTAATAACGGTGAGCTTCCCTCATGACAAATCTGAATTTGTGAGCTGTAGTGTAATACAATTAATATGGTCACTTTGACAACCATTCTGCTTGATTTTACTGAAATGTTTTTGATTTGTCATTTCCACTGTTTTTTTTCTATGCATATGCCATTTCAATTAGCATACTCTTGTCTCCTAATTATTTTTTCCAACAAGAAAGAAAGGTTAAAATAGGTTTCCAAGTACTTTATTTTCTTTTTGAAAACACCCAAAAATTTTTCTAAGAGTCCAGCATGCTGGAGACAACAACAGAAGACAGAAGTGAAATGGTGCCACAGCGCAGCAATCTTCAGTGAAGTTCTGGGCAATGGCCATCTCTTGTTTTTTGTATTTTTTGTTGGTTAGTTTTTTTTTTTCACATGTGCGTCGTTGTCTTGGTAGAAGTGTGCCTGACTGAAGGAGTTTTTCAAAGAGGTTTCCAGATCTCTCATTCAATTCTTTTATTGATTGTTTCATATATGTATAATTTTGCAGTGTGTAGATAATTTCCATGTGTCTTTTTCAGGTATGGTCATGTATATCTTTCCAAGTTCCCCTAGCTTACAGAAAAATTACAGAATTTTAATCACCTCTTGTAAAGATTACAGTGGAATGAGCCTCTATTTTCATTATAATTCATCAAGTCTCACAAACTATCTACAATGTTATAAGTCCCAATGAAAAAGGAATGGGTTTTGACCTCTTGGTTTGTTCATGGGTTTTTTGGAGGGTTTTTGTTAACGCATTTTGAGGTGACTATATGCAATAATTCTTCATGAATAAAATGTCAACAAGACCTTCTGGACTAAGATTAATGGGGATTGACTTGCAGTCTGAAGAGTTAACTGTGTTTAGAAGGGCTTCAGTAGTTTCATCTGTATTACCTCCCAGAGGCAACATGCTGTATAAATTAAGAAGCCTGTTTCCATCCACAGCAGCAGATCCTTTGGTAAAATGGTACAGGGAAAGAATCTTAATTTTTCTTAATGCAGTAGCCCCCAGGGTAACATGTTGAAATCTGGTGTTCCTTCCATCAGTAGCAGGAAGAGGAAAGTATATTTGGCTATTTAAACCCGCTTGCCCCATTACTGACATATGCATAACAGAGTTTTGAACCCTTGACTTTGCTGTTATATTGTCTTCATAATAAACCATAGAGAGTTCGTTTCCTTTAGTAGTATTGAGTCAGTGTTAATGGCATAATTCAAATGAGATTTGGAGTACAAACATGGAATGAAAGCCCATAAATATGTATTATACCCATTCTCCTAAATATGCAGGCATTTCAAACATTGTTACTAAACTGGTTCACGAGGTCATTTATTTGGAAAGTAACTTAGAGCTTCCTGACCTTATAAAGCTTCATATTTAAATTTTGATTGTATCAAAGCTAGCTTCCAGTGATGTAATTTGTTATGACCAGTTGTCATTTCATCTGAATTTCATGTTTGAACTTGTCTGACACAATCCAGCTGTTGTCCACAAAATCATTCCTTTGGAACTAGATCTGCAATTTCATGCTACTAAAACTTAGCGGTAGGTGCTGAGCAGGCCTTATATGAAGACATGGATCTCTCTCTTCAAAATGCTCTTTATTTTGTAATTCTCAGTCTCATCTGTTAGGTACACACAAAGTCCTACTAAAATGCTGTCTTTAGTCTCCGTGCTTCCATTAGGCATAGAAAAATTTATCAGGTGATTTAGCCCGTCTATGCATATTTCTTTTATATTAGAAATAATATTTTTACTTTTCTGTGCTTTATTCACAGACAGGTGAACAAATTCATGTCGGTTTGCCACTGTCTCAGCAAGTTTCTAATGAAAGCAGGCTCTCTATGTCTGAATCTGTTTCAGAGTTCTTTGATGCACAGGAAGTGCTTCTCTCTGCCAGCTCATCAGAGAACGAGGTAGGCTATGAGGATGTGCTGCAGCTCTACTGTTGAGCAGATTTAGGTCCTGCTACCGCTAGTGAATTCTTTTATTTTTTTTTAATTGCTGCTTAGAAGGTGTAGATAAATAAACCTGAGACCACCGTGTGAGGGGTGCAGACATTACCTGAAGTGTAAAACTGAGTTGAAAGTGATTTGTATCAGTAGCTTATGCTCAGTGCATGTCCTTTCTAGGCTATAGCAGTTCCACATAAGGATGACATAGAAAGGAACAGTTAAATCTGACTATGCAGTCAACTAAATTTAGATTTTGAAATATTCTTAAAAAAGAGTCTACTGTATGTATAAAGTTATTCTCTGCAATGAGAGAAACAGACTAAAAGTAACATCTCTAGGAAAAATAATTGTTAAAAACAATTCTTAGAAATAGGCTTAACACCAATGACAATCTTGCTTTGCAAAATGATAGATCGATGTTTGTATAATTTTTTTTCTGAAACTCAACCTGCATTTTGTTTTTCAGTTCTTTATAAAGAGCACAAATCTATCTCTTCTCACCTCCCATCCCTAGTGCATTATGTTGTCAATTTTTTGTTTGACTCTGATCTCAGTTTTGCAAATGTAATGTCTGCATTTGGCTTTATAGTAAGGAATTCAGAAACATGAGGAGAATGTAACATTTGTTCTGATACTTTTAGTGCATTGGCAGTATGGGCCATTTGAAACATCCAGCTGATTTAGTTAAAAGCTCTAATTGGGTAGAGATTATTTCTTTGAGTATTT
This sequence comes from Campylorhamphus procurvoides, assembly GCA_013396655.1. NCBI lineage: Eukaryota > Metazoa > Chordata > Aves > Passeriformes > Dendrocolaptidae > Campylorhamphus > Campylorhamphus procurvoides. Next base: position 908,031 of record WBMV01008576.1, read on the forward strand.
GTGTTTCAGTTAAATAGTTTTGTCTTATATTTTATATATATTTGAGTTAATTGATATTTTATTTATGTTTAGGCTTCTGATGATGAATCTTATATCAGTGATGTGAGTGACAATATATCTGAGGACAACACCAGTGTTGCAGACAACATTTCTCGGCAAAGTATACTGTGTTTTAAACTTTGGGAAATTATGTTGGTTATGTTCATGTACTGGAATTACTGCATGTCTGTACAAAACCAACTGAGCTGGAAACAGTGAAGTTGGGCTTGCTTGTTCTGGCAGTGATTTGGTTCAATGGACAAGTCTATTTGTCTTATCTAGTGCTTTCTTATGATAATATTTTTTTCCCTTCCCAGTTCTTAATGGTGAGCTAACAGGAGGTGCATTCAGAAACGGACGGAGAACTTGTCTCCCGGCTCCCAGCCCTGACACCAGTAACATCAATCTGTGGAATATTTTGAGAAATAACATTGGCAAAGATCTTTCCAAAGTATCCATGCCAGTTGAGCTAAATGAACCTCTGAATACCTTGCAACATCTTTGTGAAGAGCTGGAATACAGTGAGCTCTTGGATAAGGCCGCTGAAACAGATGATCCTTATGAACGCATGGTAATAAATTTACTGTAGCACTTCTGTCTGTATTGAAACAGGAGCTGTTGAGTGGAGGTTTGTGCAGGGTCCTCTCTTGCTCCTTCTGTTGACAAACAGCAGATCTCCCTGCTGGGTGAGAAGAATGCTGTGAAAAATTCTAAGTAGTAGGTTTGATCTGAACAAGGCTGAGGCACTTTTCTTGACCCCAAGCAAGTCCTGTAATTGTGATTCATTTATTTAAGGTTGATCTCACACTCTATGACTGTAGGAACATAGGCATTGCCAGTTTCTAACTCTGCAGCCTCCTTTCCTGGCTTTCAGTGATCAAATCCAGCAGCTTTCAAGAGCTAATCAAGTCTGGCTTATGATCAGTATAGGTGCCAATACAATGTCATCCCAGGCAATTTCTAATAGAGAAGTTTCAGAACACCAAAACAAAGTTTGCCTGGGCATTCTGACTTCAGCTCCCCTGTAAGTATGTCTTCCTTTTTTAACTGACAGCCAGCAGCCTACGTTCAGCTCTCAGTGTGCTTTGCTGATGTCATGTCTCCTTTTCCTCAGAAGGAGCAGGGAAAGGCTACAATGGAAAGTTGGCAGTATTGGTGCTGAGTGTACCTGCTGTTCCCTGGTACGGGTTGGCAGCACTGTAGGTAACTGGGAGAAGGGAGGTAGCCTGTGGCTGTCATACAGTCACACACTCAAGTCCCTGAACTGCCGTGTTCACAAGGCCTGCAGGAGAGTGAGGAGTCCTAAACACTGGTATTTTTAACTTTCCACTGAAGAAGCTGAACCTGTCTTATGATAGGGAGTTGTATTACTCATTATCACATTGTGTTTTCCTACAAGACTCAGGAGATGATCCTAGTGAGTTCCTTCCAACTCAGAGTATTCTGTGATTCTGTCCCTCACTAAAGGGACATTCTGTAAGGACTGGGCATGGTTGTACTGCGTAAAGCAGACTGTTTGCCGCCTTTGTTGAAAAGTTTGGAAGGTGAGTATTGAAGAAGTAAGGAGGATTCAGGAAGGAAAAGCCATGTTGCAACTGAAAGTTTCCTTGGAAATGTGAGTTCAATCCCCTTCTCTGCTACAGATATCTAGTACAATACTTGGGAATACAAGCCATGCTTTTAACAAGCATGTTAACAATGCAAACTGCACACCCCAGCTGAGGAATGTGGGACTATGTGGCAGATGTGCTGAATACCCAAAGCTAGTGGCAACAGTGCTGTGAACATGCTACCTGCTTGTTCACTCTTCTCTGACAAGCCAAGACTTTGCCATCCTAATTAAGCATCCAAAAGGAGTGGAAGCTTTTTTCTTCTCATTGCTTTCTCTGTCATAAGGATCATGATTCCCTCATTTCTCTGTAGTATCTTACAGTCAAATTCAAAAAGAATTTGAAATTAACTGGAAAAGTTTTAGAAGAATGGTCTTTACTGTTGAAGAGAAGCCCATGAAGATTTGTTGATGCTGCACTTATGAACAATATGAAATGAATGGAGAATGGAGCACCCATTACCCAGTGGGAAGAAAACAAAGCATGTAACACTCACATAAGAGTTATGTCCTTACAAGCAGGAGGAGAAGGAAACCTGGTGAAGATTTGCCCCATTGGTAGCAGATTATCAATACTTAACCCATTTTTATTCCTGTATTGCTTTTCTGAAGTTTTATTTGAACTTCTGAGTGCCTCGTGATTTTTTAAACTCTGCAAACAGGACCTGTAATCAAAATTACCATGCCATGTCACTTAGCTTATTATTCCCATAATAACCTGTTTTACAGATTATTAAATTTTGGTTCTACTTGTAGACAAGGGGGCTGTTAAGGCCGCACGTGTGTGGAAGATCCGGAGATAACTCTGCATTAGTAAGATCCTAAGGGAGAGCTGTTTATGTTTAGCACTAAATAAAATAGTTCCCTTAGGAAAACAGTATGTAATTTTGTAATTAGAAGTTATCGCATAATATTTATTCACAGGGAGCCAAGACTAGAGCTGGGTCTGTAGTGATAAACCTGGTCAAAGGTAGAAGAACAGTGTCATGTACAGATTGTCATTTTAAGGGACTGTTGAAAGACTGAATGAGGTCATGAAGAAAAAAAAAATCAACTAAAGTAATACAGTTTATACACTTTTTGGCTGGTGTGCATGGCTCCACTCTTAGGCATGCTTTGTTAATCCAGTTTTCACTCTAGGTAGAGTGAGTACTGTGATACTGCATAGTAGTGGCATATACACAAGAATCTGGCTCTTCTCATGTTCTTGTCTGTGTTTTCACAGGTTCTCATAGCTGCTTTTGCAGCATCAGGCTATTCCTCTACATACTTTAGAGCAGGAAGCAAGCCATTTAACCCATTGCTTGGTGAAACCTACGAATGTATTAGAGAAGATAAAGGATTTAGATTTTTCTCAGAGCAGGTAAAACTTGTTTCTAGATAGACACTCCTGTTTAGATTTGTATTTTGGTTTCTTCATTTTATAGAATAATCTCATTTTTTAATTCTAGTTAAAGTGGTTGGCTTTTGTAGTAGTAAATAAATATCGATAGTATGAATGAGCTTCATTAAATACTAGAAGATATACATTCTTATAGTAATCAAGGAACTGTTTTAAGTACAGCCTCTTAAGTTGTATTTGTTTTCATAGCAGTATAGGCTAATAAAGAGTGGGGGCTGTTTAGGATTTTCATATTGCAATAAGAATTGTACTGTCTTAGGAATAAAAATGAAATGTTATTAAGTTAGCCAAACTCTTTTCCAGGTTAGCCACCATCCTCCAATTTCAGCCTGTCACTGTGAATCAAAGAACTTTGTGTTTTGGCAAGGTATGCTTTTTTATTCAAAAGCATAATTCCTTTTTTATTGTCAAGTAGAAACTTTGTCTGTATAAGCTGAGCTTTACATTTGGAACTTACTCAAAATTTCTATACTTGTTTTTGAAGTAACATTATAAAATGATGCTCTGATTTATTTCACTCCAAATTCCTATTCTTAATAGTGGGCAGATGTGTTACAACTTCCCTTGTCACTTGCAGTCTGGTTATACTTTTATGTTTAAAAGCTTTTGACCAAGAAAATTGCTATTTCTTACAAATGCAAGCAGTTCTTGTTACACATTTGAACAAATTCTATTTTTCCTTGTATCTTCTGGCATATGTCCTTAATTTTTATTGAATGTTTTCATGAGAGATTTGACAATAATGTAGTGCAGACATGATTCCTAGAAGAAAACTAAACTTGCCTTTAGTTTTTCTGACCTAATGTCATTTTCTAGTATTTTTTTCTTTTGTCTTTTCATGGCAAATTCATACTGTCCTGTTTTGGACTGGGTGGTCTAGCACAGATCATCTCTTGTGCCACACAGATCACTGCAAGGGGGAGACTTTGGTCATTTCAGTTTTTTAAATCTTTCGCCATTGTATTCAGATATCAGGTGGAAAAACAAATTCTGGGGGAAATCAATGGAAATTCTGCCAGTTGGAACCTTGAATGTGACTCTTCCAAAGTAAGCTGCTGTCCTCTCTCCTTTTGTTTTCAGTCTTTGCTGCAATCTAATCTATACTGCCTTGTGAATGGGTTGGGGGAAGTGTATGCAGATATTACATGAATTGTACTGGGGAGAGTTAGTGCCTGGCTCAAATCTCTCCTTAGTGTTCAGGTAGGGTTACTGAAGCATTTTTGAGCCTGAAGATCCATTTCATTTCTTGGAGGAAAAGTATACAAACTCCCTAGGAAGTGATGGAGAGAGTGGGATAGAAATGTTTCAGGAGAGAGAACGCATGTTTTTTATGTGCAGTAGTGATCAGAAGAAGGCTGCAGTACAGGACTGTCAGCTGCTAGTGCTGTCCTGAAGCTCTCAGTGCTGCTAAGTGTTCCCTCAGAACAACCAAGTAGTGACCTTATAAGTTCTTTTTTCAAAATGTAAGTAAACCAAAGCATGTTCTTCAGATGTTGGCAGAGTAGTGTGAAATAGTAGTTTCACCACAGGTAAGATAATTGCAAGTTGTGAATTCTATGAATATTCAAGGAGAGGATCCTTTAAACATGTCTGCTGGTTTTGCAATATTATTCCTGCTCCTGTACCTTGCAGCCAGCCTTTCGTTCTGCCTCTAACAGTAGGATATCACTCCATTTCACCTCTTTATTCATCTCATGAAATTGAGGTAAATGCACTCTATACCAACTTTGTCTTCTGTCTTCATGCTTGCCCCTGAGTTCTGAAGGAGAATGTGCTTTGCACAATATAATTCCCTCAATCTATTCTCTTGTTTGGCATCAGAGATGCTCTGACTCTGGATAGTTGTTACAGAGGGAAAGGGACTATGTGCCAATGTGCTCCTGGCTTCCTACTTCCTTTCCTTGAACTTATTTTCATTTTTATTTTGTTCTATTTGTAATTTATTTACACTGCCTGCTTATAACCTCAATTCAGCCTTATGCTGATCTGTGGGTCACTGTCCTGCCCTTATAGGAATTGTGGCCAAAGCACTTTATGCTCTGAGGACAGTGAATATGCCACACGGGGCTTCAGTGGTTCATAATGTCTTGATTTGTGGTTCACAGCACCATTCTGCAGTTCTCTGCACTGGAGCTTAGGTGAACTTCCCTAAGGAGGATTAATAATGTACCCAGAAGTAGTACTTCATTACTGTAAGCTATGCAAATGTTTTTGAGCAATACGGTCTTGTATTTACAATAACTGAGCAATATTTTACATTTTTTTTTGTCAGTAAAGATCATGATTAATAGATGTTACCAACTAGTTTTTAATCTGTTCTTAGGTACGGAGACTACTATGTCTGGAACAAAGTCACTACTTGCATACATAATATTCTTAGTGGAAGGAGATGGATAGAACACTACGGAGAGATAACTATCAGAAACACAAAAAGCAGTGTTTGTATTTGTAAACTCACATTTGTCAAGGTAACATGGATGCTAATACATACCTCATATTCATAAAATTGCATAACTTAAGCATACCTGAATTCTTCATTTCCTCAGTATTCCTGAAATCCACATTCCACATCTTACCTTTATCTTATCAGCATTCGTAAATATGTAAATTGTGACATGAGAATGCTATGTCAAAGAGTATGGTTCTATACCTTCCAGCATTTGATATCAGTGCGTTCCATTGCTGTATAACTGTGTGCTATACACACAGCTGGTTTTGGGTTAAAAACCAAATGTCTTTTTTTTTTAATATTACCACAATGAAAACACAAAGTCACTGTACACTATTGTGCCATTTTACTTTGGCCTTTACTAAACTTTGTTGGCCAATATTTTATCTCTTTAGAGTAAATAATGCTACTTTGGTTCATTGTGTTTTAATATCCAGACAAGGGCTGAATATAAAAATAGAACTCTGTATAGCTATGTTATTATTTATTACTATCAATTATTTTACCTAAAAATAAATTTTTCTTCATATTGGAATAAAAGGCTTCGATACCACTGCAGTGTTAGTGATAGAGTGTTACCATAAATCTGAAATATCTGAATCCTATGTTCTGATTGATGTTCTGAGAAAGGACAACTGGCTCTTAGCTGGAAATGTAAGAAACAAATGTGCCTAAGAAAAGCAAAACAGAGAAGAGAAACAGAAAGAAACAAATAAGATGTAATACTGGCTGAATGTCTTCCCTGCTGCAGACAGTAGTGTGCAGCACACATCAAAGGATTCCCTTACAGGTACAGGTATTTCTTGGTACAGGAAGAGCAGAGTTAACTGGCTCTGACTGGGAAAGTGTCATTTTTGCAGAATTGTGTGGGATTTGGGTTAATAAATGACAATGTTGTTCCCAGGTGTGCAGATATTTTAAATACTTTTATGTCAAATCCGCATAGCAAATTATTCAGGATTTCTCATATATTAAATCAATTAATATTCAGATCATATGAATTTTGAATTTTGGTATTTTTGGTTCCAGGTGAGCTGTTCCCATACAAAATTTGGACAGTTGGTGCCACATACCAAGATTCATGCAGTATGTGTATTGGTACAATGGGGAGAGCAAAAACCAGTGTGAACTACTAATTCTTTGTTAACTTGCAGGTGAATTATTGGAATTCAAATGTTAATGAGGTCCAGGGTGTTGTGATAGATCAAGAAGGGAAAGTGGTCCATCGCCTTTTTGGAAAGTGGCATGAAGGCCTTTATTGTGGAGTTGCACCTTCAGCCAAATGCATATGGAGGCCAGGTAAGAAGCTCGTAATAAACGCTGGCAGGCATTGTAGGGTAAACCTAAACTATGTAAAGCTGTTTTAGCCTTCACTTTAAGTACACAGAAAGCTACTGGAGAGATTAAAATTCCTGGCTAGACAAATAAACAAGAACTTATATGACTTTATAATAATGGTAAATGTAAATGTTCTTACAGGGCATAATCTACGTCTCAGTCTGACTCCTGGTCAAACATGCTGGAGTCTTGAGGCCAGCATAAGAGCAAAATTAAGAGAAAAACTGGGGGTCTGGACTGGCCTGTCTGCCTTCTCACTGAGAGTGGCATAACTCTTTTGGATTCAACATACAGGAGTTTATTGAGTTTGTTCTCTTAACCTCTTATTAGTTTAAAGGATTGGTCTTTGGAGATGGTGAGCACCTGTGAGTTTAGGATCTGATTTCAGCTTCCTTACTGCTTGCTTAGAGGCGCTGTGGTTGAACTAGTCATCCTTTGCATCTGTATCTTTTATACATGCATTATCCAGGAATTGTCACTATCCTTAGTATTTTGAATCCTACTCTGTGTTTATAGTATTTTGAGCCTGACTTTGCGTCCTGCTCTTTGCAAGGACTCCTGTGACTGCTGATAGTGCTGTAAGGTGTTGGACAGTGCTGAATCAGTCTGTGACTGAGAGTTAAGTTACAAAATTAACTCTAAGGATCAGTGCACTTTCTGGGGAACAGGAAACTATTTCTAACTTGAAAGTCTCGGTTTTTATTTAAAAAAGAATGAAAATCATAAAACTTTTGAGTCTGTTAGCATATAATTACAACCTCTGCAGAACAAGCAGTTGAGATTATTACTTAGTGAATTTTGTTCTACCTAGAGAATAGCTTTTGACACTTTTTAGGTGTAAGAGTAAAATATATTAATATCCTTTTTCCTGTTAAAATTTAATTAATAAAGGAGTCTCTTGCATATTTAGAGTAATAACTTAAAAGGCTTTTTTCTTTCTCTTATATACAGGCTCCATGCCAACCAATTATGAACGTTATTATGGCTTCACAAGGTTTGCTATTGAGCTCAATGAGTTAGATCCTTTACTGAAAGATCTTCTTCCTGCAACAGACGCACGCTTCAGGCCAGATCAAAGGCAAGAATGCTTGTTTATACACTTAATATTTGGTGGTTTTAAGGCTAAGTTTGGGTGAGTCTTGAATTTTGTCTGTGTCTTCACTGCAGTCTGAACTAAGCTTTGGAGGGTTCTGCTCGTAGAGAAAGCTAGTATTGCAATCAAATTTCTGCTTTACCCAGCTGAGGTAAAGTAGAAAGCTTCTGGTTGATATAGCAGAGCTGTGGTGCAATCTTGGGGCAGATTCCTTCTAACAAACTGAAGGACAGGCTCTGAAAGTCACACACTCCTGCTATGAATGGAAGCAGCACTAACTCCCTGCAGATTCTCAGTTCATAGGACTTCAGCAGTTGTGATATGCTAACATTACTGAAGAAAGTGTCTGCCTTAGGCTATAGGTCAGGCACATGTAGCTGGAGAGTCCCACCTCAGACTAGATCTGAAAGTGGGTACAACACAGATTTGACTTCTGTTTGTCTTTAGAGAATTTTGATGACTGATGCTAAAAAAATCCCTTGTAGTAGACACTGTGTGATTGCTATGAGGTCTGCTGTTATTCATACAGGCTTCTGGAGGAAGGAAATATAGAAGCAGCAGCATCTGAGAAACAAAGAATAGAGGAACTCCAGCGAGCTCGGAGGCGTTACATGGAAGAAAATGGCATCGAATATGTACCCAAATTTTTTAAGTGAGTCTATTCATTTGAGTAATGTGTCTGTTTTCTGAAGTGTAACTGGACAAAGTACTACATGAATTACCACCAACATAGTCTGTTAATCATGACAGCTTGGAAATCTGCAGTTTTCAGAAACATGATTGCATACCTGATCTCTGCTTGAAGCATTTTTTACATAGTTTAAAGCTTCGTAATTGAAAAGGCAACAGCTATACAAGCCTACTGCACCCCTTGTCCAATGTTTTTGAACTTTGAAGTGAAAGAGTAGTATAATATTAAAATCTAAAATTTTATTTTTTTAAATCATTACATAAACCAAGTAATAACATGTGGCCTGAGCAACAGCATCAAACATATATGTCTCCATAGAATGTACGTGTAAGTGTATATGTATACACTTAAAATCTATTTATTTTTGAGTGAAGGGTTTTTTTTTTTGGTTGGTTTTTAATTAAGCATTCTTCTTAAACAGGAAATAGTCATACCAAATAGTCTGATATTCAGCATGGGAGATCAAAAGGGAAGAAACTGAATGTGCTTGATGCAGGGGTAGCATAATGTGAGCAAAATACAGAGGACACAAAAAAATAAATGGTAAAAGGCTTACATTCTGCAAGCTACATCTATTGGATGATCCCCTGCACATCATTAGAATCTGTAATGGTCAAAGAGGTTTCATGTGGCTCTAAGACCTGTTGGCACAAATCAGACAACAGATTTGCAGTCTTGGCTTCTTTCTCTATCTTCTGCTTTCGATATAGGCAGAGTTTGATTTTTGTTTTTAAATCCCTGACTGTTCTTGTGTCCTTTAGAAATATGAAATTGGATTTAATATTGGGTTAGATCAGAGGGGTATAAAATTTGATTTTATATTGCATAAGAGTAGAGATCTATGGTCAAAACTTTTTTCCCCTCTTTATCTCTTTTTTTTTTCCCCTTTCTGCAGAAAAGTGATCGATGCTAATCAAAGAGAAGCCTGGGTTACCAATGAAACCTACTGGGAACTACGAAAGGATCCTGGCTTTAGTAAAGTAGACATTCCCGTACTGTGGTAAACTGAGAATGTAGATCTAGTAAACATATCACTCTGAAGAAAAAAAATAACTATGCACAATATGTTTCTTATAGCTAAGCGTGGTTTGTGGGTCTACGGAAAAACGTATCATACACATTTATATTCATCTTTATAACGGACTTTTGAAAGTGCATTAGGCCAGGCCCCTGACCACTTCTGGATCTTTTTAATTTTGCAGCAGCCATTTAAAAAAAAAAAAAAAAAGAAGAAAAAAAAAGAAAAAGGAAATGGAAACCTTTTAAAGTTTCATATGTTGAAAATTCAGAAAAAAAGAAGGAGATGAGTTATCCAAAGTCACTCAGAAGAGGTGGTAAGCGCAAAACTGCAACCGGTGCTTTAAACAGACATTAAGAGTAATATAATTTAAATTAAAAAAGAAGAAAAAAAGGAAGAAAAAGAGAAAAACATTCATTTTGTTTCATCTATTTTTGTTAAAAACTGTTGGGTCACAACACTGTCATTTCTGGCTTCAGGTTAGTCCTTTGATGTGATGTGCTTGGACTGGCCTTTGTCAAAAAGATATGCTTTTCTGGAAGCTGTTCCCATTCATATGCCATTGTTCATGCCTTAACAAAATATGAAGATGTACAGTAAGTAATTTTAAAATATCTATGCTTAGGCTTGTGCAAAGGGCAGATTTTTAAAGCACTAGAATTTTATCATTATATAAGTATTGGAAGAGCTGCATCATTTAAAATCAAAAGGCAACCAAACATCTTACTGTATTTCAGAAGAATGAGATCTACTGTACATGCTTTAGCTTTGGGATGCTGACTGTATAATCAGACTGAAAAGAAACTCCTAGCTGGTTGAATCTGAGACAGTTTTGGTAAATGCATATGAATTGCTAGTCAGCAAGTTCATATTCTAAATGACTGATGCTGAGATAAAATCATCACTGGCTGGACATAGACGTCACAGTGAATCTCATTTTCCCATAACTGTTTATACAATTAGAAATCCCTGACGCTTTGCAACAGCATTAAAAGCACAGAAAGATGCCATGGGAAGGTCTCTGGCTTCTCTCTAGAAGCTGGATAGTACTGTAAATGCAACTCTTTTCTGCCACACACACTGTTTACTTTCCTGGCTCTGATTTTTCCCCATCTACTTTTCTTATTTAAATTTATATTTGAGCATATGGCAGAGGCTTCCATGTGTTGTAGCTAGCAACTACTACTTGTGTTGCCAAAGTAGCTTTTGTGCAAAATTATACTTTACATTTTTTCATAAAGTGGTTCTATATTTTTTGATTAAGAACCAAGTCTCTTCTGTGTTGCTAAGCCTCAGTTAATATAAGTGGGAGAAGGCTTGGCACTTTCTATATGAAAACCTCTGAAATGTTAAACAGTAGGAGGGCAGATTTTAATAAAAGGGAAATAAAGTAATTTATTAGGTAAAACTACATTCCATATAGTATGATTTAGTCTTCCATTTATGCATGTATTATATATCCTGCCACTGATGATGGGTTAGATTTCATGCATATATGTTGTGTTTCCTTATGCTCATACACAGCATACACAGTGCACACAAATTTTTCTATTTGAGATTGATTCCAGTACTGAGACGTAACATAAAATTACTAGACAGGTATGTGATCCTGCCAGCAGAGCTGCTTGAACAGTTCTCAGTGGATCACCACACCTGCCCAGCTCTCAGCCTGCTTCTTCTTTTGCAGAGTCAGGTCCCTACAGACGTGAGATTGCTTTGGTTGTTTAATATTCATTTAGTTCTCCCCGTTGATTGTGTGGCAAAGTAGCTAGCTGGGCAACTAGCTACTAATCAGTTCCAATTTCTTCATGCAGTTAAGTTAACAGAAACAACTATGGAAACCTACAGAAAATATTAAGTAGACTTTTTAAGAATTCTGAATGCTCATGAGTTGTTTATCAATATTTGGTATTAAAAACCCCAAACTGTATAGATGAATAGGATTTCTTCCAAAGAAAATTTTAAGTTATTCAAGGAATGTTATCTTTTTCTTTCCTATTTGAATGTAATCTGATTTATTCATTTTTTAGTTCTGCCGTTGTTATTATAAGAAAATGAAAAATATATCAAAGTTTGTTTTTTTAAGTAATATTTGGTTAACTTCATCCTACTTGCTTTAATAATGTTACACTATGAATCAAACTGGCACATTGTGTGCAAAATAGCAATTAATTATTGTGTTGCTTTTTTAAAAATCAACACCATTAAACACTTGTCCACCTCTTGCTGCAGTCTTTGTGTGCAGTTCACCGTGATATTAGAAAGCATTATGTACCTTGAAGGACAGAACTGCATGTCCTCAAATTTTTTATTTAAATGCAGAAAGGAGGTCTTTAGTTTTACAGTGTTCTGGTAGTGCTTCGTGAATGCCACTATTTGCAATGCAAACTGAAACTTGGTGAACAGTGAAGATACTATCACTGAATTATTTTTTAAAATTGTTTATTTGACACTCATTAAAAGAAAAATAACATTAACATCTTTAGAATTTAAAAAGTTCCGTGATATCCTAAATCTTTCTATTGGAGGCACTTTCTAAGTTTAGTGAATGTTAAATTAGTTTAATTAGTAAGTAGAGAACACAAAAAATGATGCAACACAAAATATTTGCAGTCTCTATCAGAAGTTAAAAAGTGCTACCAGATGTACCAAGAAGCAGTTTCTTTTAGTACAGATTTTCTGGATTCTGTGCAAAGTCTGTTATTAATCTTTTTTTTTTTCCAATATTGGTGGACATCATGGTATATTTTTGTGCTGTTTCTAAAGGCAGTAGGTCTGGGGGCTTTTATCCAAATTATAAGCTGTAGTCATCCTGTGAAATTTCACAGCACTAAGTCACAGGGGGGATTGTGGGCTTTCCACGTCCCCTCCCCATGTAGCACAGAATGGAGTATCCCATGTTGCAAAGAGTATGCACCACTGGCTGTTTTGCAGCCTGGCACCTTTTGTAAGTACCTGCTGTTTTTTGCCAAGACTTCTGCTCAGGCATCCTGCCCCCGCATGTGTGATTTTTCTGCTCCAAGAGCAGACCTTTCCACTTCTATTGAATATCATGAAGTGTTTTCTGTCCCAGTCCTCAAGTCGAGCAGTGTCCTCCTAGGTAAAGCTTTGCCATTTGGCATGCCATCTCATCCTCCTAATTTAATGTCCTCTGTGAACTAGTTAGTATGCAGTCTAATGTCCTTGTCTGGGTCACTGGGGAGATGTTGATTGACGTGGGCCACAAAATTGACCGCTGCAGGGCTGTCCTCATTGCTGGCTGCCAGTGGGGGCATAAACCATTGATTGTTGCCCTTCAAGCTTGCAGATTTGGGCATTTTCAGCCCACATCACACTCCATTCATTGAGGCAGTATTTCGTTTTGGAAGGCATGAAAAATACTGTCCAACTCAACAGATTTAGTGGCTGTAGGTTTTGTAGGTGTTGAAAATTTGTGCAATATTCTGACATTTAAAACCTCTTAAGCAATTTAAGAAGTTCTAACTTTCACTTGTGTATAAAATGCACAACCTTTTGTTTTCGTTTCGTAATAGTGAGCTGTACTTTCAGTTAATATTTTAAAAGTGTACCTTAATTTCTTCCCTGCTCTGGAACTGCGGATAAGATAGGGTAATAATAGCTATTTTCATCAAATGTAATGTCTTACAAAGATAGCTTCATTCTTATTTTAGATCAGTATTATCAAGGTGGTAGATTTTTTGGCATATTAGAAATTGTTATCTCACTGGGAGAGACAATTTGAATATGAGTTGATTTTCATACAGTATCACTGTAATTAAAAAGTCATCTAGACACCTATTCTAATTTTAGTCAGATGTTGCATGAAATAAACTTTTGCATTTGGCTTTAAAAATGCAATTCCCACTATAACAGTCCTTTCATCTTACAAATAAATTTACCCCTTTTTTATCTCATTTTGAGCTCCTGACTCTGAACGAGGCTGTACAGCAGCTGTGGTTTTATTTTAATAGCGTTGCAGTACATACACGTGGCACAGGTTTGAAAGGTGTTATCCTTAATTCCCTACTGACCTGTCAGCACTTAATGGAAGCAAATGACACAGACCTTAAGGCACACCAGGAGCCAGCGCTGGTCCTGCCCTCATGGGAGTTTGGAGTGAGGAGTTTGCATCTGGGCCATGGCCATGTCCTCTGTTCCCCATGGAGCTCATGTGTTTTTCTCACCTCTCACCAGTGCAGCCCAGCAAAACTGCAGCACAATTGCACAATAACCAAGAGGGCTGGATATACCAGTTCTCTGTGTTTTACAAAACTTGGTTTCGCTAGCAAAACTCATAGGGAAGGTTTATGTGGTCTCTTTTTTTTTACAGGATTTTAAACATTTCTGGTGCAACAATAAGCAGTAGCTATTTAACATACCATTGGCTGCAGTTGTAATCTGAGGAATTAACAGTTTTAGATGTCACTACTGATACTAGAGCTGCATAATGAAAGTAGAGGAGACCTTTTCAGGTTAAATTCACCTGAAAGTGTATTTGTATTCATATGCTAAAATGACAGTGGTGGTTTAGTTAGAGAGTTTGACCGACCTGGTGGAAAAATATTTAATATTGACAAAAGCGTAAGAAACACTGGAGTGGCCTCACTGGTAACCTTGTGTTCTACACAGATCTGGGAGAAAGCTAACAAAATCTGCTATGTCATAACTGCTTAACTTGGCAGCTACTGGGGTTGAAAAATACTGTCTTGTTTTTTTCTTTCTGTCTGTCATTATGTAATAGTCATCAAAATGGTATAAAGCTTGAATTTGTACTTTAGTGAACATGTTGGTAGAAGTTGAGATATATTTAGTATAAAATGTAGTATAATTTTCTATTTTACCATCCATGGTTACTTTTATGACAATTCTGATATGGCTCAGTATTTTCATGAAGAAAGGGTTTTTTTCTTGTTCTTTTTTCTCTTTTTTTTTTTCTTTTCTTCTAACAGAAGAATCTAGACTAAGTATGTTTATCAAGGTTTAATTAAAACAGTGACTGGAACCCAGGAAAATGTTGCAAATCTGAGTAAGGTCAGAGAAATGGCTTATTTACAGCAATTTATTTTATTTTTGTGTTATATATTGTAAGGAGTCTATTACAAAAGCAAATGCATTATTGTTCTTGAAACTAGGGTGTGTAAAGCATCTTCATTCATTGGCTTCAGTGTAAATGATATATTTCTTTCGCTAAATTAAAAAGCCTCTTCATAAAGGGACTTTTATACGGTTTCTTGCAAGTTTAAAAAGTAATGTTGATGAAGTGTTTTATATACCAACCTCCTCCTTTGTTAAATTTTGTGGCATTATAAACCCATTGTATTTTTAATTTATTTGGTTTTTTTTTTACTTTCCTTGCAATCTTTGACAAACCTCAGAAAAGAAAGGGGGGAGAGAGAGAGAGAACAATGGAGAATGGTGAAACTAGTCACAGCCTGTCATCGTGAGACGTAACAAAATAGAAAGTTTTCTAACATTTATGAATTAAAATGTCAGCACAGCTGTTGAATCCATTTCAGGCAGGTTATCTTAATACCATTTTTCTTTCCATTGATCCATGACAGCATGAGAAAAGGGAAGATTGGTGACATTTTCTCAGAATTAATGCTGAAGGTGAAGTTTTTATTCTTTTTATAAATAAAAAATGGCTGTAGCCAGCATTTGGCTGGAGGTATCTTGGTCATGTGGACAAAGGGAGTTACATATTTTATAAATAAGGAAACCATAAAGTTGGACTATATAACCAGCAGTTTGTACTATGTTCTTTCTGACCTATGAATAATTCATTGAAATATGGCGAAGCTACTTATTGGTACTCCTGGAGCAATGATTCAGATGTCTCCTGTGAAACACTAAAACATATTTCCATAATGACTGCTACTTTCCATGGTCTGCATTAATGAAAGAGGGATATCTTATGCTAATGTATAACGTTGCTTGCCCAGAACATTAGGCATGCAAAATGGGAAGAGGTGAGGAAATTCCTTCAAAAACTCCGGAGTGGGTAACTTACCTGAGTATCCAAATGATGTGCTGTACAAGAGCAGCACACAGTGGTAAATATTTAGCCACACATGCAACCTCTTCTTCTGAAGTTACATCCCTTCTTGGGATAAAGCCTGTGTCCCAGTGGTTGATTTGTCAGGTCCACCAAGAACACTCAATGTTAGAGTCAGGATTGCCAACTCAGACTTCTTTTCTAGTAGTCCTGTGCTGAATGCTCTCTCTTTCTTTTGAAAATTCACCCCATGAGTGTTACAGGAACATTAACATAGTTAATACAAGGTTAATCCTCAGTATTTTCCAGGCAAAGGAAAATTGAGGACAGCATCTTTAACTATGTGGAAGAAATAACACATACTATTATCCTTGTATTTGCTTAATATTTTATAAAATATGTTGAGACTGGATCACAACAAATGTATCAAAATTATTTTGTCACGTATTTTGAAGTCAACCTTGAAAACTGCCATTCCAATTTGAGGTTAGAAATAGTTCCATTTAGTTTTCAAAGCAAGTGTTACTGGTATTCTTTAGTGGTTGACATATAGTATAACAAATTCAGATCACAATAAATTTTATTTTCAGCTAAGTCTCACAGAAGACCTGACTGAACAGAAAAATAAGTGCTGATGAGTGTATTTTGGTATGCAGGCATAAATGCAAAATGACAACTTCTACCTTAGTCAAGCTTTCACTCCAATTAACTGTTTTTGTTCCTGTATTATTTCTAAACTACTTAATTTTCAAAAGTTCTTCTAAGAATCAATCACAGGTGAAGCTTGAGTTTTAAAAAATAAACCATGTTAGAAACTCTGCAGATGTGAAGAATGCTCTTTCTGTCCTGCACCTAGTGCTCACATCTTGCTAAATCTCCAGCTCTTGGGGTGGACCAGTAAAATTTCACTCTTGGACCAAAAAGAAGTATCAGTGGGCTTTTCCAGTGGGATTCTTTTTTGTGTACTGATTTGTGTCTAAGTTAGTCCCTATAAAATAAGTAAGAAATCAAACTGCTAGCATCTGATGTCTGAGATAATTTTCTTGCCCAAAATGCATAGCAAACTACTTGTTCTTTACCTGTCACTGTTAGATTGTCTGAAGCAGACACTTTAATTTAGCACATAAAATGCCATCATAACATCTAACTACTGTGGGATACAGAGAGATTGTTATGATACTTCTGTATTAGGACATATTAGGATATATTTGCTTTGTTGCAACCAGTAGCAAGACTCCTCTCTGGGTCTTTATCTACTTTTCTTTGCATAATTGACTGTTTAGTGATTTATGTTTTCTCAGTATTTCAACAGCAAAGAATTCTGTACTCTTTCTCACTTTTGCACAAAGTTAATATAAATTGGGAATAATGTCACACTTTTTTGGTGTGATTAGATCCCATGCGCACATGTACGAAATGTAGTAAATGTTAGTATTTTTTACCTTGCTCAGATTATAGGAATTACATTAGAAGAGTAAGGTTCATTCATCATTTTATCTTGCCTTACTGAGCTTCTTTGGTTTTAGTAGCCTCTGAGCTGGGAAACAGCCCTGTGCCAATTCTTTAGCTACCCAAAATGTCAGAATCTAAATAGCTAAAAGAGCATTTTTTGCTGATTGCCCACATCCCTATGCTCATTCTAAAAAAAAACCCCAAATCTGTTGATTTTTTTTACACCTCTTTGTGTAGCATACTTCCAAAAGGAGATCCTCAGAGTCCTTCCCCTGTGATTAAGCTATCATGTCAGCTAGAAAGGCATACAGAAACTTGCTTTGTGTTTTTTAAGATGAATTTAAAGGCAAATAGTTGCTTCCTAGAAGCATGACATAGAGAGCCAGTGCTGCTTTTGAGTACTGAGTAGACAGTGTCTGTTTTAAAGGGAAACGAGAGACTGTAATGAGAAAGGGTCTGAGTTCCTAGATGCACCAGATAAAAAATTTTCTATTGTTTGAAAGCAATAAAAAAGGTTTACTTAAGGGAAAGAAAGACGCTGAGAAGCATTTACCTACCTAGCTATCTGAATGTTGCAGAAGGCATTATTTTTGAGCACTGTAATACTAAACCTCACCTGCAGCACCCTTAATTTTATGCTCTCAAGTTCCCTGTGAACTTCAATGATGAGGTGAAGAGGAATAGGATACAGGGGGAAAAAATCAGTACGAAAATTTCAGAATAACTCAATAGAATACTGATTTGCAAATATTTGTTGTGAAAATTATATAAGCTACTTATGGCATTGCAATTTTCAAAAGCGTAAGTTTAGTCCTTCACAGTACATTCAGTAACTTAACATTAAAAAAAAAATTGTTCATTGATCTTTATTGATTTCCTGCAAATGCATTCATGCATGATTGATTATTCACAAGTTCGGGATGTCTTCAGGATGATTCTTCTTTACATCTTATTAATTCTTATACCAAATATGGGCTGTAATTGTGCCTGTAAAAGCAATTTTATTGCTTATGCTTACTAGGCATCAGCAACTGAGGGATAATACAGAATGGATATAATTAGCATATTTCAAATCAATAAACTTTTATTTCACTACAACAGCTAATCAGCAGCGCACGTCAGATTTTTTTTTTCCTGCTTCATCTGCTTGGACTCTGATGTCTCACAGGCATCAATACGTACTTATCATGAACATTGAAGTTTAAATCAGTTTAAAAGATGTAGATGCTTAAGTTCAAATAAAAATGCTCAACAGTGACATTCCTAACAAAACTATGTACCTGGTTATCTGGTTACACCAGGCTTTATATTAGTTGATTTTTAATTCCTACATGCTTAAATAAATCAGCTCCTGCGCAGACAAGGCTGAGCTGCTGTTGGTACCCCATTCTCCATTGAGCTCAGTGAGCTTCCAGGTGAGTGGATGATGCAGCTGCCCAAATCTATTTCATCTGTAGGCCTAATGTGCAGTCAAGCCTAGCTATTCAACTAGTAGCAGTTAAGCTTAATTTTGAACATGCGCACGGTGTTGGGGAAGATAAAATGTGTGAAATACAGTTGGTTTGACTGCTTGCCACTCAGAGCAATATATTTGACTTTCCTTTGACTCGCTTGCATTTTGGAACCTTATTCTGGAGCTTGTAGTATTTAAAAACAAGTTAGCTTCACGTCTCTGCAAAGCTCAATTAGGTATGACATTTGGAAGAAAGTACATTGCAACAATGACAATTCATCATATTATGTCTTGTTCTGGGGAGTTTAATTGTAAGAATATTTGCAAACGCTTCTTGTTTCCCTGTACTTTCCCCACAGTGCTGCCAGCCCAGAGCTGAGGGTTGCTTGTACTGTGTGCCAGTCAGGAAAAGGAGTCTGATCTTTCTGATTTATGGAGAAGGGGGTGGCTGACTAAGAGCACACTCCTAATCTCAGCCCAGCAAAGCATGAATGTGAGAAAGTGCCTCTCTCCCTCTAGGCTTTAGCACATAAACAGAATTGCTTTTTTGGCTCTATCAAGCTCTCTGGCTACTTCTGAGATTGAACCTAGCCAGAAAGGCGCAGTTAAAAAAACCAGTTTTTAGTTTTCATGTAATGGAGCTGCAACGCTTCCTGTGTGTCTTTGCACTCGCAAGTTGGTTTTGAACGCACTGTTGTAGTAATGCAGAGAGCAGATGAGGCCTCACACTGACTACCTCTCATGCAATAAAACCCAAGCTCATTCAGTATTCACTGTTGATTACAGTCAAGCATCCTTTGGCCACATGATTCAGGGAGGTGGTAGTGGGGGGAATGGTAAACAAACAGTAATAATTAAGACTTTATTCCAGTGATGTACGTGGTATACACAATACCCATAATACCAACTCCAGCTGCAGGAGGTCCTACAGCTTCTGGTAGGAAATAAAAAGTGAACTTGGCTATGCTATAGTTTTTGTTGTGCTCTAAAATGTAACAAAAGACGTCATCTGTTTCCTTCAGGCTAAGTCGGATTTACCAGGATATGGTGTCCAAAACACACACACAATTTTAGTTTTTGAGGAAACATGATGCTCTTTTACCTGTTGCAATGTAATTGGATAATGCATGTACAAATGACTTGTGTAGCCTGCCAATGAATGTTGCTAATGCCTTACCAAAAAAAAAGATAAAGCATATTTTTTGTAATTTTTTTCCTCAGAGGCAAATCCAAACAATGCTAGATTTGGGAAACTGTTTACTGAAAAGCATTTTCTAATAGATCTCTGAAGAAGTGCAATTGTATAATTATTATTGTTCAGTGCATACAGTACATTGTCTCCATCACTCTGTACACTGCTGCTATTAGTGCTTGTTCTAATAAATCTCAATGTACACTGTTTAAACTGCTGTTGTCTGTGTTCTGATTTATTAACATAAGAAACACTTGAGAATATGGTTCTTGAATGAACTATTTGCAACTAGTTAAGGGAATTGATTATTAATTATGAAATTCTTAATATAGGTTGTATGGATTGATTTTTTTGAAGAGGTGGGTGATAGTGGCAGCCATAGCACTGAAACAATGGCTTCTCAATAGCATTTAATCTTTTTCCACTGCAGGAATATTTTTATAAAACTTTTCCCATGTGATTCTTTGTGCACTTCCTTTAAATCTGTCAGGAGCTATCAGCTGCAGTCTAAAAGAGGGTAATTTTCTTTTTGGCAGTTCCTCATTTTATCTTCATGCTACAGCTGGTAAGAGCCTCTCTTTGTTAATTTTTTTTTTCCACTTCATCTTGCTCTCTCTGATTAAAGGGAGCTTGCAGTATGCTCAAGTTTTATGAGAGGGTGTAGGAAAAATGATTCCTGATGTTCTCTAATAAAATTGAAAAAAGAGGTGTGAAAATTTAAAAAAAAAATTGACACCCTCCCCTTCTGGTATCTTGGAAAAATAATGGTATGTAGCATTTTTTCATTATGTGCTCTTGTCAGTTCTTCAACCCTTAAATTGATTTAAAATGAAAGCTAATAAAAATCAAGAATTTGGTTGGGAGGAGAAATTAAGGTTTTTGTTGTTTCTTGGCACTGTAAAAAGAACAAGTGTTCAAACAGTCTGGAGTGCTGCCTGAGTGAAAGCGCTTGTAAAGGAAGGGAGAAGCTTTTTTCATGAATGGCAGTGCTTGCTTTCTCATGTCAGAGTACCCATCTGATCTCACCTAAACCGATGCTCTGAGACAGGTGGCACACTGGGAGCTTATTCCCTGCTAACAATTCTGTGAGCAAAACTCGGCTCTGCTTTCACGTTTGTGTAGTAGAGATCTCACTTTGTCTCTGAATGCTTTGCAAAACAAATCCAACAGTTTTGGATGATTGTGACTCAGCAAAAGTTCTGGGCATGAGTGAAGCTGAAAAGCTCTATGTCATTACTTAATTTATTAAAAAGACATCTACACAACAAATCTTTGGGAATACAGTGCAAGAGGCCTGTGACGCAGCACTAGCAACCCAGCAACCAATTTAGCATCAAAACTATTCCTTTAAGTATGAAAGTAAATTATATGTTTAAATTTAATCTAATCAAGAGACAGATGATACTTCCTGGTAACCACAAACACGTAGGCGCTGTGGTGTGGTGAAGTGAGACAGTGTGGGAAGCTATTGACAAGATTTCACCCTGACTCAGCTAAAACACTTGCCCACAGAAACCTGTTCCAAATTTCACTGCTGGTATAAAAATCTGTTCTGATGTGATGGTACACAGCATTTTTGTACAGCAAACAGCAAGCTACATGGTTCTCCAAGTCTGTATGATCTTATTAAATATTTAAATTGGCCTAAATGTTTAAAAAAACGCACAAGTATGCAATATTGACTGTTCCTGCACCTCAGTATGCAGCATTATTTTTTGGGTAAGTAATTATTACTAAATCAGATTAAAAGAAACTAAACTGAAATAATATTCAAAACCAGGGAACCAGGGGCTAGCTGAGGAGGTGTTCTATTTTGACTGAGCAGTGAGTCTAATTTTACTCAAGGGCAGCAAATAAAATGTCTTATATTTAGATTGTGTTTTTTATTTCTGAAAGACATATCTAAGATGTAACTTAGGCAGAGTAGGTAAAAGGCTAGGTTGTATATCCTGTATTTATATCTAAAGTACATATTAATAATGATATAATAAAAAAAATCAGAGCAAGTTAATAAAGTGTGCATAAATGCATGTTACAGACATGAATCTGCTCTGAAGATGTTTTTTACCTGCGATCAGACTATATTAGGTTACATTTGTAAATACAAGGAAAACTTCCAAGTTAAAATCAGGTGTGTAGTTGCTTTTCTCACTGATGACTCTCTGGCTGTATTTCCTTCAGTAAAGAAAAGAAACTAATTACTAGCTCAGATTTCATGATTACCCCAGGTTTCCTAAACAGGTTTTTTGACAAGTCAGTGGAGAAAAAATTTATAATTAAACATTCCCAAAAGACTACACTTGTTAGACTGCAAGTGAACTGCAAGTCCTGGTAAGGACATTGAGTTAATTTTTTAACTGATAAAATTTGTCAGTTAAGTTCCTCTTTAAGTAGGTTATGTTTGAGGGCCTGGAATTATGTTTAGCAGTCAAAGAAACTGAAGTGATATAGTGACCAGGACACATCCATTCTTCAGTTCTAGTTCAACAGCTTAAATGCTGATCAGCTGACTTAGTACAACAATATTAGTCTGCCTATTTTTTATGTTTAGTGACAAGAATATTTTATGTCACCTGTCTGTTAAAATGCTTACTAGCTGGAAACTGCTCAAGTGTATTATTTTATACCTACACATGTGAAAAAATAAATTAGGAAACGAGATGAGGAAGTATTCTTGTAGCATGAAGAAGAACAGGCTGAATAAATGTAGAGGTGATTATGAAAGAGGAAAGTGAATTCTTGCATGTCCCAAAAACACCTGCTTCATTTCATCTGTTTATAAATACTCTGTATTCAAAGATCTGATAGTACTTTATAATAATAATCAGTTCTTTCAGTATCCTTTACTGGGAAGTGATACACTACCACAGCCATATGCAGTAAGTTTCACAGACTGGTTAATTGCCTGGTACGACAGAATAGCTAATGTCAGTGACAAAAATAAATGAAGTTCAAGCTTGCTGCTCAGATTAAAACATAAGGAGAAGAAGCAAGGAAGGAGATATGTATGTGACTGAATGAAGTATTCTACTGAGATGAGTGTACCAGTGCCCATCAGACAGATGACTATGGACAATGTGAGTTATAGTAGTCAAATCCTTTGTTTTGTAACCTTTCTTCAGATATAGTGGCACAGCAGCATCTACAGTTCTGCATCCTCACACAGATGGATGTTCAAGCCCACAAAGCTTTCCTCTCAAACAGGCACACCCATGACTGATGCTGGAAAAAAAGGATTTAGTCATTTGGGCAGCATCCTACAAAGGAAAGGAAGCATTAAACCTACTTTAGGTCACACTGACTTCTTTGTTTCCAGATGCATCTTCACGAGCTAATAATGCTAGATGATGAAAGTAATTTCGTTATATGCTGTAATATTTATGTAGCAAATGACCTTTTGGCTGAAAGATGTTCCTGCTTTTCATAGGTAGTAGCGTAAATGCAAACGTACTATCTTGGCAAATCTGTCCCTGGAGAACAACTTTTGCATTTCTTTTTAGTAAATTCTTCACAGCTAACACATCCATCTGCCCGTTAAAAATGTTGCCAATAATATTGGGGCAATTGCAAAGAAGCAAAAGCTGGGATATTTCATATGCTTTGAAGATAGACACATGAGACACAGATTAAGTGATCTGCTCATCCATGAACAAAGGTCTGAAAGGTAGGTCTGTGGAAGAGTATATAAAACAATCACCAGAATGTATTCCTTAATTGCTTTTGTATTTTCTGTTATCATCAGCATGGCTCTAGTGAGAAGGCAGTGAAGTGGTACAAAGGAACCAACTGTGCAACACATACCCTTTTCATCAGGTTGACAGATGTTGCTTGTATAAAGATGAAAGATGGGGGGTGTCAACCAAGACTTACAGAAGCCAGTTGAACTCCACATCTTGTAGCCTTTCACCGATGTAACACTTACAATACGGTGGCAGCTTGAAGTGCTTGACTGCTGGGCAAGTGTCGTGCTGTAACATGGCACCTCCTGACAGGAGATCTAACTTTTATGTGCATGTGGCACAGACTATGAATTTGTATTACCATAGTCTATTCTGTAGCAGAGAACAGAAGGCGGTTCCAATGGTTTACTTGAGCAGTAAACCTGAGGAAGTGTTATAGAGGAAGCAAAGTGATAGCGAGTGTGTGTGGCATGTCTTTCAAATGGACTGTTTAAGGTGAACTTGAAAACAATGTAGAACAGCCCTGATGTTACATTTTAGCTATCTGTATAGAAAAAGATGGCAGTGTTTCTGGACCTTTTAAATTCTTTTTTTTCCAAGCTCATTC
Organism: Campylorhamphus procurvoides; assembly: GCA_013396655.1. Classification (NCBI taxonomy): domain Eukaryota; kingdom Metazoa; phylum Chordata; class Aves; order Passeriformes; family Dendrocolaptidae; genus Campylorhamphus; species Campylorhamphus procurvoides. Next base: position 932,049 of record WBMV01008576.1, read on the forward strand.
TACTTTGTCAAGTAACTGTTCACACATGAAAGTTCTATAAACATAGAGGTCCATTAAAATACATACCTCTAGCGGCTTATTAAAATTTTCTCCTGACACTGCAAATAGTAGCGGAATATTCAAAAGGATCTGGCTCCACATGAATTAAAACATATATTAAATGTGGTGGAACTTAAAACATTTTAGGACAAGGCTTCTGCAAAAAATTAACATATGCTATTGCTAATTCAATTCTTCCCCTATGCTGCATAATGAAAATATCATTTGGGAATAGATTTAAAATTGTCACTGCACTTGAAATATATAATAAAGAAATCCAGCATGGAAGTAATTCTCTCTGCTGGAGCTAAGTCTGCTGAAAACCTTTTTGCTCTCCTTCCCACAGTGGTCTCTAAATGCCACAATGCTTTGTGAGCAGCAGTAACTGTGAGCAATGTGCCAGGGGATCCCAGTATCCCAGCAAACTGCTACATCAGGAGTTCACTGCAGGATTGTCTTCGTACTCAGGAGCTGGGTATGGGAACCAGCTGGTTTTGCTTATACAAGACTATCTATAGACAAACTTCACCTTAAAATAAAAATGTAATAGGGACCATATTTTGTCCCATAAATTGTTATTTTGGTTACCACCTGAATATATAACAGGATCTGTATTGCACAGATCCTGTCTTTCTAGGGAAACACTCTTGCCATATGCTGGAAAGTTACAGAATTTTGTGAGTAATTTTTGGCAGTAGCATTTTCTTTTGCTGGTTTTCGTTACATTTTTGCACTTGTTCTTTGTCAGAGATCTGTAGGTAAATGTAATACAGTTCAAAGGCAATTCAGCCAGGAGGTCTGGCAACTGATGCAATCTTTTTGTACACTAGGAAGATATGAAACAAATTACCAGCATCATTTGGTACAGATTGTGGGTTTAATCCTTTCAAGTGAAACATCAACTCACTTTATCCAATCAGTTAAGATATATTTTCTCCCTTCAACTGAGTGGTTAATCATACTAATTTTATGATATGATTGACTGTGACAAGAAACAAAATCAGATCAGTTCACATGGATTACAGAAACATTAAAATAATCTACAGATGGTTTAAGACTTCTGGATTGAAAATAGTGAAATAATTCCACATTTTCAGTTCCTTGGACAAATCTCTAGCTTGCACATGCCTTAAATCAGTTTATAAATGCCTCCTTAGACACCCACAGGTGTCCAGTATTCTTACAGGGATAATGTAGGATAACTAATAATTAAAGCCATTATGGAATTACCTAATAACTACTAAAAGCCTTCTTCAATCTCAAAGATTATACAGAAGGCAGAACTTCCCTCTAGATTTTACTCTTAAAAATATCCACATTCATATCAATATGATGTAAGGAAGAAATACAGTATTTAAACATAAAAATTCTCAACTATATATGGCTAATGTTTGCTCTGTTACTACTCCATGGCTAAGACCCACTCTGAAAAAACAGAACTCATCCTGATAGGAAATAAGCTATCTTGCTATTCCCTCCAGGTGAGGATAACAGTAACGAAACTGCAGAACATGGAGCTGAAGAAGTTACCTTGAATCTCCTCCCCGTGTTGAGGCATGAGATGTCCTTGAGCAAACATACAGACACATTCAATATACAGGAGACAGAGACGTCCAAGATGGGCAGAACAGAGGGTGGAATTAGGAGCAGAGAGCAGAGTTAGGCTACAGTTGTAAGGACAAGAAAATCAATTAAAACCCCATAAAAGTAGGACATAATATCTTTACATAATTTCATATTCTTCCTTGCACAGATTTCCACCTTCCAACTCTAGGTTAACCCGCTCTGCAGATGCATCAACAAATGAGGCTTCTGCCAGTACAAGTCTTGATTGATTGATCAGTTTACGAGAATCAGAGGGTGTATAAGTAGAGACAGAAGGGTTAACACAAAGAAAAAGTGTGTTCTCATAATTGAGAAAATGGGGAAACGGAGAATCATTTTTTTTGGACACCAGCAATGAGTTTGTGTATGATTCAGAGAAGCTCAATCAAGAACAAAGGCCATCATAGACGAATTCTTGGCCATCTGGCAGGTGGATTTTTTAGGTCATATTTTTTTATTTTTTTTTTAAAGGTACCTGCATCAAGGTGAGGGTTCAAGTATGATCTCATTCCAGTAATGGATAAAGATGGGCTAAGATCAGGCTAGAAAAGTCTTTTGGTTCTTCTGTGAAGGATCCTGCATAGTGAAGGCAGATGGGATGTCTTGTCAATCACAGAATCAGAGAATATGCTGAGTTGGAAGGGACCCACAAGGATCATCGAGTCCAACTCCTGGCCCTGCACAGGACCATCCCCAAGAGTCTCACCATGTGCCTGAGAGTAGCATCCAAACTCTTCTTGAACTCTGTCAGGCTTAGTGCTGTGATCACTCCCCTGGGGACCCTGTTCAGTGCCCAACCACCCTCTGGGGGAAGAACCTTTCTCTAACATCCAACCTCAACCTCCCCTGACACAACTTCAGGTCATTCCCTCAGGCCCTGTCACTGGTCCCCACAGAGAAGAGATCAGTGCCCGCCCCTCCTCTTCCCCTCTTGAGGAAGCTGTAACTGCAGTGAGGTCTCCCCTCAGTCTCCTCTTCTCCAGGCTNGCAGGGCTTCCCTGCCTTCAAGGGAGTCAGCAGCTCCTCCCAGTTTTGTATCATCTGCAAACTTGCTCAGTATCCCTTCCAGTCCTGCATCCAAGTAGTTGATGAAGATGTTGAAAAGCACAGGGTCCAAAATGGAGCCCTGTGGAACCCCACTAGTGACAGGTCACTAGTCTGATGTTACCCCATTCACTATTACTCTCTGTGCTTGACCCATGAGCCAATTGCTTGGATGAATCCCATGAGGCCCTACAGATTTGTAGGTATCCATCTTGAGCAACAGATCTCACACAATTTTGGGATTAACTTTTATGTGACTCTGTGCTAAGGGGTGTGGAACATTACAGGCCTGACCCTCCTCAGGTGTAGCCTTGAGCCTAAATGTGAGTAAGGATTTTCATCTGCACAACCTGGTGACACAAGGCAAATTTTTTTTTTATTCAGGTGCTGATTCAGCCATGATATATGCACTTGGAAATTAAGTGTTTTTCATTTATTGATTGCCCAAAATGAGAATGTGCCAGGGCTGCAGAAATGCTGAAAGCTCATAAGTACATTTATGTCCCAAGTATAGAAGTGCCCAGTGCTGGGGGAGCGGGGAAATATCTTAGGTTTCTTCACTTGGATGTACAAAATTAGTGAATGTTTTCAAAATGCAGCAGTGTTACTGTACTTGTACTCCTGTTCTTTGATCTGTGGCATGAGGATGATACAAACATCTGCTGCAGCATTTATGGTAGATTATAGGGTGTTGGCATAGCAGGAGTCCCACATAAACATATCAAATGAAAGTATTCATTATCAAAATTAGAGCTAGGATCAGATTGAGTATGATCTATGACCGCATACTGAGCAAGAAAAATACAAATACATGTTGAATAAACAGTGCCAGCTGAGCTTAATTATCCATAGAAAAAATAGGATCTTGTCAAATACATATAAGACATATACAGGATTCATCTAAATCAAGAATCAACAGGCAATTTTCATTTTAGAATTTCCTTAGCTTTTCCTTCCCTTTACAACCTTTTCAGTTCCGTTAATGTGTTTTGATTGAGTAAATACATACAAGGTTTTTCTGGTAGTGCAGTGCAATATGAATTGCAGTCTGAATTCCTTGCAGCATTTCATGTGCTTTCAATTCAAAGTCTGTAACCAGACGTGATTTTTCAGCCCCCTCTAGAGTAAGCAGAAAGCTCTGGCAGCCTTTCATTTCATCTTAGATAGCTGAGGCAATATACTCCTCCTTTTGCCTTTTTGTTGGACTTCCTGGTACTCTGAATCTTTAAGAATAATATGGAAGTATTGGAAAGAACTAAATTGAGACATGATAAATTACTAAATAAGAATTCATATTATAAAACAGTCCTTAAAATACTTTCACATGAAAATCCTACTTCAGGAAAAAAGCCAACCAAACCAACTGTTACCTGACAATCAGGGATAATATTCTTACTAAAGTGTGACTTCAGAAGACTGTGGCTGATATTTTACCTCCTGTACTGCAAATGAAGTCTCTGGAAGAAGTAGTACAAGTACCCAGTTGTATGTTCACCACTCTTGCAGGAGTATCAAGTCATTCTTTACATGACAATGGGTGGGCCCTGCTGCCTCTCTCACACAGTGCTCTCTACTAACTCTTCTTTTTCTTTGCAGTTTTACATCCTTTTACACTGACTGGTGCTTACCCTCTTGGGTCCTTGAGCTGCTCCTTGTTCCTGTATAATCGCACTTCTGTCTGTAATTTTACTTTTATTATTTTGCATAATTCTCACAATTCAGTGAGTTTCCCAGTAGTCTGAGCCAAATATCTGCAGCTCAAACCTAGCCCTTGGGTCACAGATGGCTGAGTGCATAGGAGAGGAGTAACATATGATGAAAGCCCACAGCTGTTTCCCCGTGCCCCTGGCCATCTCTAAGCTTACCCTTCAGCCCACCACCATCCTTACTGCCCAGCTGAGCTGTCACAGGGAGGTTATGCAAGGGCTGTGAAAGGCAATACTGTCTCAGCAGAGCTGGGGGTGTTCATGAATGTGTAATTCCAGCTCTCTCCCAGAGCGGCTGGGGTGCTTTGCTGGTTGTAGGTCAAACACCAGAATTCGGCTGCAGCAAGTACCCAAGAAACAGCAATACACCAATATCTCCTCAAGGGAAGCTAAGGATTGGGGAAGTTAGTCTTCTGTTTCTTTGACTGTAAAGTTTAATTTCAGACAGTAGCATCAAACTGCCAACAAAAGGGCAACCATTTCCCTATCAGTTTACACTGGTAATTCATTATTCATCAGGCAGAATTAGAGAGCTTAATTGAAGGTCTTTGAGAGAAGTCTCGAGCAATACACTACAGAAGTTTGGTAGCTAAGATGCTGTTGAAGTGAAATATAACTCAACCTGAAAAATCCAAAAGCAAACAGTTTGACAGCTTTTTTTTTTTAAAGCATGTTAATTTTTTTCAAAGAACATTATAAAAAGAATTGAACATGGGCTTGATGTCTGGAAGTTACACTTCATACAGAGCTTTTTATTATTATCATTACTAATGTCATAATATGTTTGCTGCTGCGACCAAAAACTTTGTTAAACAGGTTGGTGATGGAGGAAGACTAGTTCCAGTGCCCAGCCTCAGTGAAGCTGACAGATACCAGCCTCTGAGCCTTGTGATTAAAAAACGAAAATGTTTGCTTTCAAAAAAGTCTAAATTTGTTTCGACACCTTTCACATTAAAAGACATTCTTCAAGGGGAGAAAGAAATTTCTGCAGGTAAGATTTTTATCTTTCTTTAAAGTGGAAAAATGCATGTTTTCTAGTAAATACAGAACAGTAGACATAGTTCAAACTGTGTAGGTAGTATGATGGTTCTTCAGTAAATGGGTAATAATTTTCTTTCTTAGTAATAAATATCTAAGGAAAAAGCACAAATCAAAAAGGTTAAAAAATGACCTTCTGAGAAAAGATAAAAAAAGAAAGCCAATATACTAACAAGCCTTGATATTTTCTGAACCATGATGAAACAAATTCAGTTAAGCCTTGTTCTTTCACTAACCACGAATTCCTGAAGTTGTACTGATGTATGTTGACTAATCGCTACTTAAAATATGTTTTTAATGCACATTTTTCTCTGTATATTCATTTTTAAGTGCGTAAGAATGGCCTCAGTTTTGCAGCTCCTCCGTGCTAGTAGTCCCTGGCTCTGAACTGGGCTCTGCACAGGCAGATGCATTGGACAACAGCTATCTAACTGATGTAATTGCATTTCTGTAAGATTTTTTCCACATTTGTTATCTCTTTGGTATATTTAAAGAGCTTAACTGTGTCCAAATTGCCTTTGCTGTGCTAAAAACATTAATTTTTGAGGAGATTCTATGAGAATTAGGAGGTTCAAAATTGAACTGTATTTCCCCGTACCTTCCTTTGAAAAGTGCGTAATTCTTGTCTACCTGCTGTTTCCTCAAAACAGTTTCATTTATTTTTTTGAAAATATGTCAATTTTGACAAAAGTTTTGATTATATTAATTGCACAAGCAATGCATTCACTAAAAAAATCTACTAGGAGAAACCATTATGAGCACAATAAAACAGAAATACCAGTTGACCCCACAAAAAGGGGATTCCAGGATTCAAGCATGATGAAAAAAATTGTAATCCCGCTAATCCTACTAATCTTACATTAAGGAAAAGGCAGCTGGCTTGTTCTGAATAAATCTCATAAAAAATTCTGATAAAAGGATTGCAAAATAACCAAAAGTCTCACAAAAGCTTGCTAGTCTTTTCTATAAAGGTTAAATGTTATGTGCAGAAAGTATTGTCCTTTAACATAAGCAAAGAGCCTTGTAATTGAATCTCCTTTTTTATTGCAGACAAGTGCCTGCAATCTTTTTATAATTATGAAAAATTTGTGAATCTTTTTTTTTTGGTTTGTTTAAAAATAAAGACCAACAGGATTCATAGTAGGTAACTTCATAATGTCAGTTTATCCTAAAAGCTTCAAAGGATTAAAAACAAAAAAAGGAGTAAACCTCAGATACTTAAATGTATTTGGAAGTCTAATCCCAGTGTTCATTTTAATTTGGCAGCCAATGCATTCTAGTATTTTTTTCTGTTAGTGCACTGGAAATGTATCTAAGTTTATAAAGACAACATTATAGAAATGCTTTGGTACCTACCCCTTGATTATACAGTAATTCAATGCAAACTTAAAGTAAGTCAGAATTAACCTGCTGTTTTCCTTAAAAATAATCTGACATGGTCCCTGGAATCATTAGGCATACACAGAAAATGTGGTAAGTCTTTCTACATGTGACATGTCAGGTTAAAAGCAGAGTTAATGTCACTGGCACACTCATGTCTCATTCACATACTGCAAAAACAGAGACATGTTGGTATCATTTGTATTGCATCTAGACAAAATTCAGAATTCCCTAATATTTTTTAACACATAGTGGCTTTCACTTTATTCCTAGTTTTAATATTCTGTGTGGCCTCTGTCATTAAAGCCACAACACTACATGTATAGTATATCTGTGCCAACAGCATAGCTACAGGTAGAAGTACTTCATGAGAATAACGGTGAGCACAGAAATTTAGAAACAGCCCTAATCACCGTTTCCTGCCCAGTACACCTCACATGCAGCAGCACTGGCACAACTCTGCCAGAGAGGGGCACAGACTCCCTCTGACTCCTATGTGCTCTCTTTCCATCACTCATCAGTAGGAACACCAGTAAGGGCTCAGTGCAGCTCTGAATTTCATAGGAAAACAATGAAGCATGAAGCATAGTTGTGCTCTGTGAAAATGCTGTGCTCACACTTTTCATCACACAAGGATTTTCCTCTTTTACTCAGGTGTCTCATCTTACCAGTTGCTTAACTATGAAGACAAATCTGATGTTTCACTTAATGGCAGAAGAGGAAATCAGATAATGAATGATGTTGGTTTTGATGTTGCTGGATCAGATTCTGTTGCCTTCAAAGCTTCATTTGGCATAGTGACCAAACACGAGGTTGAAGTACCAAGATTACTTAAAGAACTTACTACAAGGTGGTATTATATATTTTGATTTCTCCTTCCATGGATTGAAAGACTCAAATGCTTAGGTTTAGATTACATTTCGTCAACCAACAGCAGTCACCGTCTGATATTTTCAAGGGTCTCAGGTTGGATCACTGGGATTAGACACATGACCTTCCATATGATACAGACTGTACAAATTTCCTGAATTGTTTTTTGAATTACAGTGCATTTCTCAGGAAAAAAAAACAAACCACAAAACAACCAACCATAAAGTTCAGAGAGGAAGAGTCTACCCAAGTTCCTATCTATGTTATACCATAGTATTGAAAATTTGGAATTTACTTTGAATGATATTACCCAACTCCAGGCTTTGGAAATAGGATTTCTTTGTCTTTGATGAACTAGAGAGCCATATATATTAGTGTCAATGTAGGTACTTTGAGGTTTTATGGAGTTACTACACAACCTTTTCTTTGAAAATTAGGTTTATCTACTTGAATTTTTTACAACCTTTTAACCAACATTCTTGTTGAGCTGCAGACACTGAAAATGAACTTGGTGTTCCCACGGTGCTAGCACAAATGTCAAATGGAGAAATGTGATGTAACTAATTGTAGGTGTAATTTTTTTTAATATATATATTTAAAAGATTGTCTCTTGGTCACAGTATTATCTCATTGGGTTCCAGTGTTGCATCCCAGTAAAGTACTTACTATGCATGATGCAACATTTGGCTTTTTCAAATATATATTTTTTCTTTGTAGTTCTTTATCAAGCAGTGCATTTTATTTTGTATCGGCAACCTATCATATTCTTCACCTACCTCTTCCTGCTTTCTTTGTAACTTCCAAACATTATCATTAATAACTGGGGGTGGGGTAAGAGGATCTAGTCTCCTGATAAAACGATTCAGTGTTACAGGACTAACAGCTCATGCTTGTAGAAATTCTCCTACAAACACTTGTTTCGTGATTGTTCAATGTTTACAAATGATACAGGGTTTTTTTTCAGTTATAGGTGCTAAAAACAGAGTCAGATGGTCTAACTTTGGATTTCCCAGGGTATCCCAGACATCCTCTCTGACATTTGTACATTATTGGCTTTTCTCAAATTTTTTAGTGCTTCTGTTCGCAGACACTGAAGACCAATATTAAGTTTCCAGAGAACTCCTCAGTTTGTTGTTTTACTGCTACATTATGGTGATTTATTTACTGATTTAGAGTTACTAATTCTATTAGCTGCTTTGTCAATTGTTAATCAGGTCTAAATTTCCTTCCTGCCTCCCTCTTTTTTATTTTTTTTTTCAGAAAAATAAACTTTGATCATTGTCTGGTCAATCAATTAAGAAAAAGTAGGATGGAAATTTTGTGTGTGGTCATGGAAAGTATTCGAACTACAAGGCAGTGCTCATTAACTGTCCATACTGGAATGCGTGGAGAGACAATGAGGGTAAATATGTTTGACAAAGTTCTTTCACTTATATGATCAAGCATAAAAAAAATAATCTTTACACATATTATTGCTGGATTTAATTGTGTTTTTATTATGTAAGCTCAGAAAAAAGTCTGAAGTAAATCTATACTATTGTACTGATCTAAAGTGATTTAAAAGCAGGTCTTTTTTACCAATACTTATGTGACTGAGGGATGGGAAATGCCTAAAGGATGGCTAGACCATGAGCCATTGCTTGGGGTGAAGCCTCAGCAAAAACGTGGAACTTACATCTTCTCAGTTTGACTTCCTAATAAATGCATAACCTATCTTTATTATAGTCATCTTCTATAACATGTTGGAACTCCAGGTTGCTATTATTTCAAGGGTCAGCATCTTACTCCCCTCTTATGGCATTCCTCCCTCTCCCCCTCTATGTGTTTGAATAATTGAACCTACAAATCTTCTAACTTTGCTCATTACTAGTATTTATAAATCATTCATGTAATTTTCAATGAATGAAGCAAATTAAGTTACTATCTCTGTAGCAAACTTGATTGAAATACAAAAGAGTTAATAGAAAATTCTTTAGTTATGAAATTTGATCTTCAATTTCAAAGTTTCCTCCTGGCATTATAATTCTCAGTTTATAATATATGCAGTTTGAGAGACTATATTGCTTATTTTTCCATTGCAATTTGTAACTTTTTTTCTTTTGATGCTTTTCTAAATGACAGTTTCACATTATTGAGGATCAGAATTCTAAAGGGCGGGACAAAGCCATTGTTTTTCCTGCGCATACAACTATTGCTTTTAGTGTGTTTGATCTATATATTCATTTGGATGGTAATTTTGGTAAGTGATGTGAATTACTGTCATTACTGCTATTATTTATGATGATCTAAGTTTTTAAAACAGTTTTATTACTCTTGATATACATAAGCCCTGATTGCATACAATGGCGTGCTTTATGTGCGTAAGTATTCTGACCTTCTAGGAGAAACAGTACTTGAAAAGATAAACAAGGCAGGTACTAGAAAGCAGTCTGTAGTTGACATGTTTTTTTAAAAGTTTGTATGAGTTTGTATTTCTTTTTAATCCTGCAGTTGCATGGAATAACCCCCCCCACCCCCACCCCCACCATATTTCTAGCCTGTAAGGAACAGGCTTATAAGACTATCTGATCATTTTTGCATAAAATAGGCAAGGATAAAGACTCAAGTAAAGAAAAAAGTGTACAGAACTTCTAAACTAAGCTAACATTTTCTTCTGTTGGGGCTTTAATTTCAGTCTGACACATCATTACCACATATGATAGATATCTTAAGATATTTAGGAGGAAATAATCACATTCATTGGAAGCTAACTAAAAATTTACATAGCTTATATTCAATTTTAAAGATTTTCTTTCAAGTTATGGATAGAAACATAGATGTTGCTTATTTTTTATTAAAAAAAAGGTTTTAATAATTCATTCAGTATTGGAAGAGGTGACTACAGAACTCACAGCCTTGTTTGTTTGTTATTTTTCATTTTTAGTTTCAAATGAGACCACAGAAATGTTTCTTCTTCAGAATTAAGGCTTCCATTTATAAGATACTGTCTCAGTGCCTTAACATGGCCATAATTTGTGTGTGAACCAAAACAAGCAATGACAATGTTATTTGAAAGCCACCAACATTTAAAAATTCCTGTTGAATCTATGCCACTTGATTCTAGGGGCTATTACAGTGTGTAGACTTGTATGAAAAAATTGTACCAACCATTAAAAATGTTAGCAAAGCTGCACTTAATCACTATTAGCTTTATTGACTAGAAAGCATATTAAACTCTGTTGTGCAATTATGAATTTTATATTTTGTTCTTTGAAAAACTTATTTTTCATTTTTTCAGAACTCTGTGTGACTCCAATTTCAAAAGGAGGATTTGAAAAAGAGAAATCTGGACCATCTTCACTGACCAAATTAAGGAGATTAAAGAATAACCTGTTTCATCGAAGTATGACTTTTGATATTTATGTGCAAATGTCTTATGCATGAAAGATGTATTTTTGTTTCTTTAATTTTTGTGCAAAATTAATGTTTAAAGAAAGAATTTTTTATGGAAAATGTACCTCAATTTCTAGTGCAATAACAAATCTATGATATAGCTGTACAGTAAAACTCTGAAGATCTTAAAGTAAAAATTATGGCTGTTGATTAACTATACAGCTAACTTCAGTTAACACTGAACCTATTTCATATCCTTGCCTTTTACAGCTTGTGTTATGAAATACAAGTTATAATTTATAGTAATATTTGAGGGCAAATGCTGTAAGGTTAAATACCAAACAATATTCATTTAAATATATGAATGTACTACTTAGGCTGTATGTTCTCATGGCAGGGACACAGACAAGACACCATCATAGTATTCTTTGTTCATTCTAATATGAACACAACATCCAACAAAACCGAGTGTCACTGTCTGCAGCTGTATTTTCTTCAGACCAAGACCTTATACTTTATAGATCTGCAAATCTGAGCGTGAAGATAAATGCTGAGCAGTGAACATGTCCTTCTAGAGGTTGCTCTATGTAGGTGTCCTTGCTCCATTGTATTCCATTCTCAATCAGGACGTTTATGGACCAAGCCTTTAGTGCTGCTCCAATCCAAGCTCAGGGAATAAATCTTCAGTGGGTATGATATATCTCAGGAGCTGCAGTCATGTAGTTGTCATTCAAGCTAAACTAGTCAGTCACTGAAGAGAGAGGGAAAAGGTAGGTAGCCCAAAAGGGAACTACCTGGCATATTTGGATGCTCAGAAATCTACGAGGATGTCAACAGAGAGTCCTCCAAGTTTTTGAAACCTGCTAAGTATTAGTGGAATTTATTTGCAAATAATGGGAAACAAAAGTGAATTTACAATGTTTAGAATATATAACTAGAAATACAAGACTAAAAACACAGAAGTGCACAGCTGTGATTTGACTTTGCACCAATTTCTCAGGAGCTTGCCTTGTGCCTATCTTTTATGTAAAAAAAAAAAAATATATAGGTCATATACAAACAATTCTGGCTTTTGTCAGTGTCTTATGTGAAGTTAAAGAAAAAATTTTGTCACACATAGTTTTTGATGGGTAGTAATCTATATGGCATGCCTAGAATGGTTATGTGAATCAGTTATTTCTGTAATTAGGCTGGCATATTTTTTAAACAACGGCTCATAATGTAATGACAAATCATTGCTTCGTTTTCTTGTGCATTCTTTTCCAGATAAAGGAGTAGTGGAAATCATTGCTAACTCTGATCCTTACTTGGAGGACCTTTTTACAGATTATTATGAAAAGGCTGCAAGCATGACTGATCTCTCTACAAGCTATCTCAGAGAAGGTTCTCATATCCGAATTAATTTACTTAATAACAACATCCCCAAAGGCCCTTGTGTCCTCTGTGGAATGGGAAGTTCTAAAAGGGAGACAGTTTACGGATGCCTAGAATGTTCTTTTAATGGGCAAAAGTATGTACGCCTGCATGCTGTGCCCTGTTTTGATCTCTGGCACAAGAGGGTGAAGTAACTGAGCTAGGTAAGTGCCTGTTGTCACAGACATGGGCATAACTGTGCCACAAACTATTCAGAGTTAGTAAATATGACTCAAATTGTGAAATGCAAAATAGTGAAAGTGCAAAACATTTTATTACAGTTATCTTCCAACTCTTTGCTTCACAGTCAATGACCTATTACTTTAAAACAACCTCATGCATTCCCTGACATTGCTTTTCTTCTTTCTAGAGCCTTCTCATCATAGTGAAAAATATAAACTGTATTTTCATGTCAAAATATATATGCTAGACATTAAATTGTTTACACAAACTTGTTAAACCCCCAAAATGTTGCCTTTCTTTACACTGGCACATGATGGTTAAATGAGAATATTTGTTAATAATTTAGTGTTCTCATGAATGATTAATCAAAGTATCAGATTAAAAAACATGCTGAAACTCAGTTTAACGTTTCATTTACAAAAGGGAAACACTGAAACTATGGATAGGACATTCATAATAGGATGCCATTGGCATATGTCAACAGGTTGTTTAGATTGCTAAAAAAGGTACCAGCTGCTCCACCTTCTGCATTGGGATTTTTTGTCACAGCTGCTCTTGGTTTCCTTTTATGTGTTCAGAAAAAAATTGCTTAGCACAAAATGTTTTGGAAACTTCTGAAAATAGTGGAACTACATATTCCAGCAAGACTTCAGGAGTGAAGATCTTTAACTGGCAATTCTCAACCACAGAACACTAAGTTCTATTGAGAACAGGAACGAACGCAGGGGGCCACCACAGAGCTGTATTCAGGTATGGGACTGGGCCCACTGTTGGATAGGGTACTGTTGAACATCTCACCATGCTGTTTTAGCCTGGCAAAGCAAAAAATGTTTCTCCACCTTCTAAAATTATTTTAAGGATAATCCAGGTATGGAAGCTTTTATTACTTGTGCTGCCACTTTCAATGTGTACATCTGATTATTACATGTTGAAAGGAATACAGCCACTGCTTTTCATGGGAGAAGAGTGAAGTACGTTCGCAAGTGTTGTGGTGACATCTGCATAAGGAGAACAGTTAATGAGATTGAAGTACTATCGCTGCTTCTTTGCATTTTTGCCAGAGTGAGGGAAACCAGAATGACGCACAAATAATTACTTATGTTTATATTTAGTACCTCACATCACCTTCTATTTCATCTAAGGAAATTAAGATAGTGTAGATTTTTTAATTTGGTGCTGCTGAATAAACTGGATAACTTGATAATTTTACTAAGTTGAAGTTTAAAAACTCACTTAAAATACTGCCTTTTCATCAACACCAAATTATTCGTGTTAGTATTACATCAAAGAGGTTATTTTTAGTTGATTTAAAAGCATTTGTGTTTTTATCTTAACATTCCATAGACAATGTTCATTTACTTTAAGGCCTTTTACAGTTAATTGCTGTAAACGGCTGTTCCTTGAAAAGCTGGCCTAGGAGCCTGCGGGGCTTTGACCAAGTTACATTCCTGGCATTCTGTTTTCCCATTTACATTACAGGGGATAGAGAAGCGCTCATCAGTTATGTTCTAACTCTGTCAACAGTTAGTGGATCCACTTTTGTGCTCAATAGGACAGAAATAATTATTTTCATCAGGAGTTTACACAATAAGACTATTGAGCAATACTGTAGACTGGAACATGATGGAAGAACCGCTAATAATCGTTCACGGTGTTTTCCAATTTTATTTATTTCTTTTGAAACATCTAACACATTTTATTAGCTGAATATTAAAAATAAGATTTTTACAGTCACCTTAGGAGATATAAAAAGATGCCACTGTGAAAAAAATACAAAAAATTCTGTGACAAAGTATTACTGTTTAGAATTCAGTGTCCAGAAAACAGCCAAAGAATTTTTTAAGTACTTAGAGTTCATCATGCTGATACACATTATACTCCTTTGCTGATATGAAGCCATCTCCATCATGGTCATTCTTTTTAAATATGTCAGCTAAGATTTCATCATGGGCTGAGGGATGACGCTTTTTGCCATCTCTTGCAAATTCTTCTTTCAAATACTGGCTTATCTAGAAAAAAAAGAACAAAGTCCAACTGTTGTGATTTTTATGCCAGTACTCAACTGCTATCTTTGCGGACACTTGGGGTACACACCTAAGTTATTGTGACTTCAGTGCAGACACATCTACAATTCATCTGCAGAAGTCTGAGACATATTAATGTATTAAAGCAAATTTCAGCATTGCACAGTGTAGTTTGTGTAAGCACACAGAAGCCTTTATGATCACTGAAGTAGAAGCAGTTCATGTACAGATAAAACTCACGAAACCATACCTGTAATTTTATAAATTATTTATTTCAAATTATTTACATTATATTACCTCAAGTTCAGAGAGTTTCTTGTCACTGTCCTTGTCTATTTGATTAAATGCTTCAACACTACGAGGTCCCTTATTTACTGCATAAAGTTCAATCTCAAAGATCAGTGTTGCATTGGGTGGAATCTTGCTCTGTGCTATGAGTAAAAGAAAAAAAAAGCACTTAAGAAACCAGACACTATGGTCAGAGATCACACAATGAATTCACATGTGAAGCATTTTTTTTCATTAAAAAGTCTGTGTTAATATTCAGATTGAACTCTGAATTTAAATATTATACATCTAGACAGGAAGATTGCTCCATTGTGTTAAGATGAATTATTTTGTAAGTCATTTGATCTGCAAAAAAAAAAAAAATATCCCCAAACTACTGGAATATTTGCCTGGTGTCTGAATTAAAAAAACAAAAAACCTGTTAAACTTCACTGTTCCTGGATCAAAGCATTTTCTGACAGCTGCTGTAAAAACAGCATTGCTTATAAACACAGGTCAATGTTTCACGCATCTCTCAAAAATATGAAACTGAAAAGAGACAGCAACAAACTAATGAGGTCTAAAAGTAGTGCCAAAAGAGCATCAAGAAATCATGCAGTGTAAAATTAAAATGTCAACATGCAAGTTGCTTGTATTCATAGCCAAAGCAAGTGAGCATGACATTGTAACCTCAGAATTTTGACAGAATTTTGAGCTTGTGCCCATTCTTCATAAACTGAAGAAAAGCTAAAGAATCTACTTTGTTTATAAACAGAAGGTAAACAAAACTCTTATTCACACTATTCATCTAAACTAGCCATAGTAAAATTGACAGGTTTCAAAGTTCAAAAGATTTTAACCTTCCAAGCAATAGAAAAGTAGAAGTTTTAAATACATCTGAATATAGATCATGGTTTAAATGCTACTTACAAAAGAAAGGTACAAGGCTAGAATTCAATAGTTTCCAAATATACATACCAACAAAGGAAAGACATGTAAAGATTTAGAAAGCCACATGCATCCTTTCTAATTCAAGATTAGGCAGGCATCTTCCCCAGCATGCAGGAATATGCTGAGACAGAGGACAGGTATACTGTAGGAAAACACTATCTTGAAGTGCTACCTGGAACAAACAGTTAACACTAGTATTAGAGGTAAAGAACATCATCTACTTGTATCACTGTTTTTAATTTTTGTAGGAAAGACAAAACTGATGCATTGAATTCTGACATACCACTACCAAATTATTATTATAGAGTAGGAGCTACCTTTCCACAGAAACTACACCCTTGTCAGAGCTGAATTTAGCTACATTTGAGTGCTGAAACACTGCACAAACTCAGACTGGAACTTTTTTTTAAAGTGATCTGCACACTAAATTATCTTCTATTCAAATCAGATTTCATGCATTGCACTGTTGCAATTGCTGTGTAATGTGATGATGATATCCATTATCTATCCAGAAGATAAGCAGTATTTTAAGCAAATTATTTCTACTTAGATTAACTGCACTGCATTACATTCCATTTTATTCAGAAGATGCAAATTGTCATTAAAAGGCTAAGAAGGTATGAGTCTAATAGGAGAAACTAAACATGACTAGAATTTAATAGACTAGGACAAAAAATGCTGATATGGATCATGAAGATCTTCCTTTTGCTGTCAATTTTTCTATTATGGCAATACATGCACTAGGTGCCATGTACTCAACTGATGCAAACTGCAAACCCAAGGGTGTGGGTGTATGACAATGACTTAAACTGTGCGGGAATAGGTAGGATTGGGCTGCAGAGCTGCAGTACCTCCAAAAATAATGGGAGCACCAATTCTTACAGACATTTACAATACTATACGTTTGAAAGCATAAAACAGAGAAAAGACAAATTTTAATGTTAAAACTTGCTTTTTACCGTATCCCTGCTGTCCATATGCTAATGACGGAGGAATTGTCACTTTCCGTTTTTCTCCAGGACACATATTCATCATAGCAATATCTAACCCTTTTATGACTTGTCCAACACCCAGAACGAACCATTTTGGATGACCTTCATTGTGCGTTCGACTATTAAAAAGAATCGTGCATCAGTAACACTAAATAGAGTTATTTTTTTTACATGTAAGTTGATATTACAGTCAGTAAAAACATACCTTAGATTATTAGTATACAAGAATGTTTAGAGTGCAAGAATACAAAGTACTAACACTTTTTCTGCTACATTTATAATTAATTTAAGGTCAAATTTGATATGTGTAGAGGAAAACCGTCTTCTGGAATAAAAAACACCCCTGTTCTTTAACTTCTTACAAAAACATCTTATCTTCCTGATCATGTACACTGCATGCCAGAAACAAGGTACCACTGCAGGAAGTCTCTGAGGAGTGCTGGGAGCTGTAGAAAGTGAAAATGCCTTCAGCAGTTCACATCACTGTAGGATGGGGTGGGACCAACAATGCAGGTGCATGTTGGGGGAACCTGGAAATCTGTGTGCACACCAGATATTCACTGCCTGAGGCAGCCTCTGGTCATATAAGGTATCCCCAGTATGGGAGCTGCACTGAATGGAGACTGAGCAGCATGTAGCTCAAAAGCCAGAGGGCAACACTATGTACCAGTCACTTCAACAGGCAAAAAAATGCAAGTGAAACGGCACTGTTAAACGTGGAATTACCTTATATTGATCTTTTTTTCTTAAATTACACAAGTGGGAGAAACGAATCAAAATGTTATAACAAGCTAAGCTATTGTCTGATCTGTCCAAATATGAGGAGTGAGCCAGGTACCTGAAGGGAAGAAAATACTCTCCCCTCCATAGTTCTGCACAGGAGAGTCCTGCCTCACTAGTAGCATGGACTACCGTTAAAAGCAAGGCACTGTAAAAATCAAGCTTCTGCAGAACAGTTTCTGTGCAAAGCAATCTAGACGAAACGCAAACAGTCTGAAGACAGATGGGTAGCGCAAAGTGAAAAAGCATAAACGTAAGTGCTAACATTGGGGCAAAATGGACGGCACAACAAATCACGAAGAGAAGCAGAGACAGGGAGGAGGCAAAAAGGCTGCAAACCACTAGTGTAATAATGTGGATAATGTGGCTGCCCCGCACAGTGCCAACTATGAGGAAGTGTATGCTGTATTCAAGTTTCTGTCTAAAATTATCCGTCTGCAGGAACTCCTCTTTCCAGCCCGAGTTCTTCTGCACGGATTACAGCACAGACACGGCAGGGGATAAGGCGGCGGGATTTTTTCCATCCTGCCAAAGGGGTTCTTCATGTGAGCTGTGGGATACAGGCTCTCGGCCTCCCTCCCACCGGGCCCCACGGCTGGAGGGCCGCCAGCCCCGAGCACGGCTTTGATTTCCATCTTGCCTCCGCGCTGGTCCCTCACGATCCCAGGGAAGCCCCGCATCCTTCAGCATTCGGCTGAGGACAAAAAGAGGCTGAGGGGGCGAAATCCCCGCTGCGGACGCGGCAGGGGGGCCCGCCGCTCCGTCCCGCCCCCCGGGCCCGGGGCCCACCTGCAGTAAAACTTGGACCCGTCGCTGGCCAGGAATCCGTCATAGTGCGCGTTCAGCAGATCGCCCTTCTTGCTCTTCGGGCTGCAGGGCTCGGGGAGGTGCAGCACCTCTACCTGCACCTGCTCCTCGGCCCGCACCGGGGCCGCCAGCAGCGCCAGCAGCGCCAGCAGGGTCAGCCCACGGCCCATGTCGCTCCCTGCGCGGCGGCCGCCGGCGTGGCACTGTCCCCGCCGCGCCGGGGAAGGGGCCGGGCCGCGGG